>JAFLJL010016984.1:58610-88570 GCA_018398815.1 Conus ventricosus
TGCAGCATTTCCCTTCTTTGGTGAGGCAACCTAATGATCAGAATCGATGCTTTCAGCCAGAACCAATGCTTCATCCTAACCCACCCCCACACAGACTGCCTAACCCCCGTGTACATCCTGACATAGAGTCAGGGTCACCGTACTACGATCGGAACCCGGATGTCTTCCCTGCCCAGCGGGAACTGAACTCAATGTCCAGTACCCAGCCCATGTTTCCCACAAACGACATGACCCGTTATTTGCACTGGCTGAACATGATGACATCTCACATGTTGAACATTCAACATAATCGTCCATTGTGAATGTATATGTTACATGCATTACATTAAGCAGTGTCAAGCGCCTATTATTGTATTCATGGCATGCCTTTTACTGGTTTGAACAATCCTGTTGCATCGTTGCTTGCGTGGTGGATGAACACGCGTGTACGTATGTGTGTGAGGCGGTGAGAGGGGGGAGGTCATGGGGGGGGGGGGGGTAGATGGAGTGAGAGAGAGAAGAGAGAGAGAGAGGGGAGAGAGAGAGAGAGAGAGAGGAGGGATGAAGAGGGAGGGGGCGCTGAAGAGAGAGAGAGAGAGGAGAGAGAGAGAGAGAGAGAGAGAGGAGAGGAGGAGAGAGAGAGAGAGAGAGAGAGAGAGCATGGTGTGTGATGCAGTTGCCTACTCATACGAGGGTTCAGATTGATTGTGATTTCGTACAAACGTTTCTTGATATTGTTCCCGTGGTTTTTCCTTGTTTTTGTCTTTGAAATACTCTATAGGTTTTCACCTTGTACTGTGTGAAAATTACACAGATTAATTTGTAATCTATTTGCAAATCATTTTCTTTTTGTTGTTCGTGGTTTTTTTTATATTGTGATCTTTGGATTTGATCCTTTGTCTGATTACTCCCACCTTGTCTTCTGATTTTTTTTTAATGATTTTTTCTCCATATCATTATTAGAATTTCAATAGTTAGGCCACTGGTTTAGAAAGTGAATATTTGTTTTATAAATAAGCAGCGATTTATTTAGTGTTTCCTCTCACCATTCTATTTAAGCCATACCTAGTGCTATACACTGCAACATGCCTAGGACCTTAGGCACATGGCCATCCAAACATGGACTTCGTGTAGGGTACCTTAATATTATAATGCAATAAACAAAAAAGATGACATTGCAACTATACTTCGCAGTGATGGAAACAGTTTTCATGTATTTTGTTTTTCTGAATCCCGATTATCTTCTTATATTCAGATGCAGAAATGGACATGCCAGGATACCAAATAATGCGACTAGACCCCTATAAACCAAAATCTACTGGCTTACTCATATAAACATGCTTCCTCATTAAAATGTAAAAGGCTAGTTAATTTGAAAATCATGGTATTGAATCTGTCTGGATTGAAATAAGTATGAAAAATTGTCAACCACTTGCAAATAGGCTTTGTCTATAGAAACCCATCAGAAACCACTGATTGGCAGGACGGATTCAATGCATTAATGGATGAAGTAACCATTCTAAGTTATGAGACAATTATATTAGGAGATTTTAACATTGATCTGTTAAAAACTAAATCAAAGTGGTATCAAAAACTATATATCACATAACTTAGAACAACTAATCGATAGACCAACACGCATAACTGAAAATTCCGCTACTCTAATAGATCATATTTACACAAATGCAAAACAATTCATTATCGAACTTTGTTCCCCTCCCTATGGCTGCAGTGATCACAACCCAATTTGCCTTACTTGGTTCAAAAACCGTGTAAAAATTCCAAAAGTAGGTCATAAAGTTATTTACTACAGGAGCTTTAGAAACTTTAAAGAAGATGATTTCCTTACTGACCTTTCTGAAGCACAATTTGACCTCATCTATCAAAATCAGAGATCCAAATAAAGCAGCTGAATTTTGGATTGACACTTTTACTCCGTATATAATAAAACACGCCCCTTTTATAAAGAAAAGGATTAAACAGGAACCAAAACCTCCATGGATAACAAAAGAAATTGACACAGAAATTAATAAAAGAAATCATTTGAGTAATTTCGGAACAAATGAAGAATTCAGAAAACAAAGAAATAAAGTGACGTCATTAAAACGGAAATCGAAACGTACTTACTTTAGAACAATGTTAACTTCTACCAAAGATACCAGGCAAATTTGGAAAGCAATTAACATTATTAACTAAATAAACACGTGTCAAAAAGTCAACAAATGAGCTCAGACATATCTGCAGATCAACTAAATAATCATTTTTCAACCATAGCAGATAGAATCATATTAAATGATAGATCTAGTGAAAATGACCTCAATTATTTAGAACAATACATCCATTCTAAGGATATTCGTGTTCCATTTAGTCTGAAACCATGACCGTTTTAGATGTTAGTAAAGCCTTGTCTACTTCAACCCAATCTAATACTCGTGATTTAGATGGTATCGAGACAAAAATACTTAAGTTGTCATGTCCCATTATCACAGATACTTTGACATACTTATACAATTTATGCATAGATAAACAAACTTTTCCTCTAAAATTTAAGGAAGCTAAAGTTATTCCTTTGTATAAAACCGGGGATTCTTCAAACCCATCAAATTACAGACCGATATCTATTTTATCAGCCATTGCAAAACCGATCGAAAAACATATGCATAAGTCTCTGTATTCGTATTTCGCTGATAACAAACTTCTCCACGAAACATCATTCTTGCCACACAGCCCTCATACAGCTTATCGACAGTCTTCTTTGCAGGTATTCTCTTCGTAGACTTTGAAAAAGCTTTTGATGTCATCAACCATTCTTTGTTGTGCCATAAACTTGAACTTTACAAACTGACTCCAGAATTCATAAGTCTTATTTCATCTTTTTTATCTGACCGGAAACAATTAGTAGCTGTAGCTGACAAATTGTCAACATTTATGCCTGTCAAATATGGTGTTCCACAAGGCTCTGTTTTAGGACCTCTTTTGTTTACTATTTACGTAAACGATTTGCCTTGTTTTGTTAAATGTAAATGCGAAATGTTTGCAGATGATACATCTCTTCACGAAAACGACTCTGATGCCTATGAATTAACAGTTAAGCTTCAAGCAGATATTGATAAACTTACTGAATGGACACAACTAAACCATATGTCTTTAAATGCTATTAAAACAAAGTGCATGTACGTGTCTACAAGACAAAAACGACAAAAGATGAAATCAAATTTTCAGCCTTTACTCATATCCAATAATAAAGTTGAGGAAGTCAGTTCACACAAAACACTAGGTGTCATTATTGACAAAGATTTATCTTGGACTGAACATACAACATTCTTAGCAAAACGCCTTTCAAAAAAAATATTTCAGTTGTCTCGGATAAAAAATTTCCTCGATGGCCACTCTCGAAAACTTTTTTTCTGTGCACATATTTTGTCATTAGTTGATTATGCATCAACCCTTTGGACAACTGTAGTGAACATAATTTAAAATTAATTCATCGTCTGTACAAACGAGCATTGAAATTAGTATTGTTAAAATCGAGCTCCCTAACTGATGAAGATTACAAACAACTCAAACTATTAACCTTCCCAAACACTCTTTTTCAATAAAGCCCTTTGTATGCATAACGTTATTAATGGAACAGCTCCCCAAAAGATTACAGAAACATTTAGAGTCAATTGCCATAGACATAATCATTTGTTGTCCATTCCTAGACCACGCAACAATTTATACAAATCCAGTTTCGTATATTCAGGTGGAAATCTGTGGAATAAACTGACAAAGCCCTTAAAAAATACAAAAAATAAAAACACATTTAAGAAAAAATTGAAAGATTATCTCATGAATCGTTAACCACATATGATACTGAAAAAAATGTCCATCCTGTGCAGAAAAGAAATACACTGGTAAAGATATACACGTCGTGAATGTACCATAGGAACGGCAATGAGCATTGATACCTTTTACGTGAATGGAAGTGAGTGGGTAAAGGGGAGGAGATGGGAGTGGGTAAGACGGTATGTTTACTTCTCTTTGATGAATGGCATTGTACACGATTTGATTTTCTTTTCTCTTTCTTTCTTTTTTTCATAGATGGCTTGATGTAAAAAAGCAGATATGTTGCTTATTCAATGGTTCCATCTCTAAATAAAATTTTGACTTGACTTGACTTGACTTGACACACACACACACACACACACACACACACACACACACACACACACACACACACACACACACACACACACACACACACATACACACACAGGTACGAGCTCGCACACACACACCCCACACCCACGCACTCACACACACACACACACACACACACACACACACACACACACACACACACACACACACACACACACACACACACAGGTACGAGCTCGCACACATACACGCACACACACACACACACACAACACACACACACACACACACACACACACACACACACACACACACACACACACACACACACACACACACACACTATAAGTAATAGTGGTGTTTCCAAGCTTTAAGAACAATATTGTGTTGATTGAAGAATAGCGACTTGAGAGAGAGAGAGAGAGAGAGAGAGAGAGAGAGAGAGAGAGAGAGAGAGAGAGAGAGAGAGAGACAGACAGACAGACAGACAGACAGACAACAGACAGACAGCCACACAGACACACAGACAGACAGACAGACACACTGAGAGAAAGAGACAGATAGACAGACACACATCACGCAGACTTACAGACAGACAAATAGACAGACACAAGACAGATAGCCAAACCGCAATTGAGGCCAAAGCCAGGTATCCTGTTACCTGATGGTGTGTTACACAGTATTGCAGTTTACCTCAGATGGGTAGAAAATCGATGAACAACATCAGAAGAGTGTCGAGAAGAACTCGGTGCAGATAGGCGGGAGGGGCGGGGGGGGGGGGGGGTGAAGGTTAGCAGGATGAAGGGTTGCAGTGATGAGTGATGATCGATATCTACATCACTATAGTGATGGAAGGGTTGGGATCGATATCTACATCACTATAGTGATGGAAGGGTTGGGATCGATATCTACATCTAGTGATGGAAGGGTTGGGATCGTATATCTACATCACTATAGTGATGGAAGGGTTGGGATCGATATCTACATCACTATAGTGATGGAAGGGTTGGGATCGATATCTACATCACTATAGTGATGGAAGGGTTGGGATCGATATCTACATCACTATAGTGATGGAAGTGTTGGGATCGATATCTACATCACTATAGTGATGGAAGGGTTGGGATCGATATCTACATCACTATAGTGATGGAAGGGTTGGGATCGATATCTACATCACTATAGTGATGGAAGGGTTGGGATCGATATCTACATCACTATAGTGATGGAAGGGTTGGGATCGATATCTACATCACTATAGTGATGGAAGGGTTGGGATCGATATCTACATCACTATAGTGATGGAAGGGTTGGGATCGATATCTACATCACTATAGTGATGGAAGGGTTGGGATCGATATCTACATCACTATAGTGATGGAAGTGTTGGGATCGATATCTACATCACTATAGTGATGGAAGTGTTGGGAGTGGAGGAATGGAGGGATGAGTTATGATCAGTATCTTTATCTCGAGGGTGTGGAGAGGAACCGTTGATGGGGGAGGGTGGTGTTGGCGGTGGAGGTGGGCTGCAGATCTGCAGGCCATAAACTTCCCTGTCGGCTGCTCCGAATTCTGTCTCTACGTGCCAGTTAACATCCACCTAGCAAATAGAAAACCGACCTGCTGACAGTTTCTTTCTTCTTCGTTTTTGCTGTCCCAACCTCTGCGCCACATCAGAGGTAGTGCACCTATGCCGCTCATTTCGACACCCCGTCCACAGCCACAGCCCGGTCGGCCCCGCCGCAGCCCCGGCACCGGCAATCCACAGGGAGCAGTCAATGTCAGGTCGTCAAGAAGCAACCCACCGGAGGAGACTCTGCATTGCTGCCGATTCACTTCGGTGGTGTTCAGTGGCGCCTGTTCTGATCTAATATATGCAGGACACCACCTACTAAGCCCCCTACTGACGAAAATAATTGCTTAGTCGCGGAGCCGGTGTGAGTGAGCTCTCCCTCCGGAGGGCGCCACCACATCCGTCCAACGACAGCCCCCATGGACTCGCCGATACCGGTGACCCCGACGGAACCAAACCAAGTTCACAGACGTGGAGAGGACATCGGAATTGAGGCCACCATGAGAGCAGGGCATGAAGGGCCACAGAATTTGAGACTTTTTTTTAAATGCTGATCGATGAGAATGAGGATGATTAAGATGATGCTACGGATTTCAATTCAGGTCTGAGACTACATGACAGGGCTGTACTCTACGCTTCCTTTCATAATACATATATCCCGGCGTCAACCAGGCCCGAGAGATACAGGCACCTGCAGTATTGGTCAGGAAATTTGAGCAACACTCTCAGAAACGCATCCATTAAGTGGATGAAACTCGACTGTGTGGTCCAGTCTTCCCAACTGAGTCCGCAGCAAACTCAACTCTGGGTAGAAGCCGGTCGGGGCAGAAAAACCCACGTGACTCTGATGGGATTCGAAGCCACGACATCCCACCCGGGAGTCCGCGACGCTAACCACTTCGGCACGGAGCTAACCACTTCGCCACGGCGCTAACCACTTCGCCACGGCGGCTGGTTGCCCACAGTTTCTTTTCCCAACAACAGATACATGGGAAGAAAGTTTTCACCACACAATTCACAGTCTCTCTCTCTCTCTCTCTCTCTCTCTCTCTCTCTCTCTCTCTCTCTCTCTCTCTCTCTCTCTCTCTCTCTCTCTCTCTCTCTAACTTTTAGTTCATTAAAGAAGAAACGAAACGTCAAAACAAGAAAGGGAGACAGCATCACTGAATCATATCTTGTTGATCCTTTTGAGAGATAAACTGGATGACTTGCACATGCCGCTCTTACATTTCAAAACGCATACATGTGGTGGGAATTTCTATTTTGTTTGATTGCTAATGAGTGTCTTCGCTTGTCTGTTCATGGATATGATTAATTTGTCATTTTCTTTTACAGTTGTTGGCAGAGAGGATACTTAGCATGTTAATGTGGTAGTTGTTCGTTTCCCACTGGTTTAAGATTTTGTATTACAGCTAGACGAGAAAAAGTCTTAAGCGAAGAAAAAGAGAAACAACACAGACATCATTTCAACATACACGCCAAACACTAACGCATTTGTAACTGAATGATTTGCGCCATGACACCTGACGAAGCTAGGCTTCTCTGAGGACACAGACCTCTTGTGAATCTGCAGAATCCTATGTTCAACGAAATTAAAATATATAAGTCGAAGAGGAAAAATATGCAAACACAACATTTTCCATGTAAAAGGCCCAGCTGGCAATAGGACACCACGGCATGGACAGCCAAAGTGCGCGTCTCTACCTTGGCACTGACGTCTCTACCTTGGCACTGACGTCTCTAACCTTGGCACTGACTTAGATCAAGGGGGAAAGGGTACGTGTCTTGTGTCCTTAGTTACATGCGCAATGCACACCCAAAGGCCTTCACTCCATGTTGAGGGTCGTTGGCTCTCTGTTTGCCTTTGGTGGCCGGTAGGGTTTCTGTTCGCCGCATGGAGCCTCTGTTAGTGACAAAACGATCAAGTTTGAAGCTGCCACGGGATGCTCTCTACATGCATACACACTCACATGCATACAGAGACAACCACGGCGCACAGCACACATCTCACTCTTTTCAAGAAAACAAACCAGAAACATAATATTAAATCTATCCCACAGTGTAAAAACAAATCCTTTGTAACCGCGCTTCACTTCTGTTATCACGGGGGTGGGTGGGTGGGGCTAATTTTTCATTTTATGTGTTTGTTTTTTTTCTTGGCTAATGTATCATTTAACAAGCCATCTCTTTGCAAATAAAAATATATTCAAGTTACACTGATCTCAAATCCCTTAATTCACTGCACAACTTTTTTCCTTTAGGTAACACAGACATTCAACTTGCCCTGTACTAACAAATCACCCTGGGTTCACAGACCCCAATTCTTATTCATCAAAATACTGCATTCCTCCCATCAAATCACAACAAAAAATCAACATCCACTTAGCAGCGGACATCTTCCATTTCTCCAAGGGCTGTAAGGGGCTGCCATGGCCGATGTGTTCATGCCCCCTACCAGCTACAGGGTGCTTGCCCTAGAGAGACAAAGCACTGTGTTAGTAATCCAAATGTGTCCATGCCCCCTACCAGCTACAGGGTGCTTGCCCATGGCCGATGTGTCCATGCCCTCTACCAGCTACAGGGTGCTTGCCCTAGAGAGACAAAGCACTGTGTTAGTAATCCAAACGGTTCATGCCCCCTACCAGCTACAGGGTGCTTGCCCATGGCCGATGTGTCCATGACCCCTACCAGCTACAGGGTGCTTGCCCATGGCCGATGTGTCCATGCCCCCTACCAGCTACAGGGTGCTTGCCCATGGCCGATGTGTCCATGCCCCCTACCAGCTACAGGGTGCTTGCCCATGGCCGATGTGTCCATGCCCCCTACCAGCTACAGGGTGCTTGCCCATGGCCGATGTGTCCATGCCCCCTACCAGCTACAGGGTGCTTGCCCATGGCCGATGTGTCCATGCCCCCTACCAGCTACAGGGTGCTTGCCCATGGCCGATGTGTCCATGCCCCCTACCAGCTACAGGGTGCTTGCCCATGGCCGATGTGTCCATGCCCCCTACCAGCTACAGGGTGCTTGCCCATGGCCGATGTGTCCATGCCCCCTACCAGCTACAGGGTGCTTGCCCATGGCCGATGTGTCCATGCCCCCTACCAGCTACAGGGTGCTTGCCCATGGCCGATGTGTCCATACCCCCTACCAGCTACAGGGTGCTTGCCCATGGCCGATGTGTCCATGCCCCCTACCAGCTACAGGGTGCTTGCCCATGGCCGATGTGTCCATGCCCTCTACCAGCTTCAGGGTGCTTGCCCATGGCCGATGTGTCCATGCCCCCTACCAGCTACAGGGGGCTTGCCCATACCGATGTGTCCATGCCCCCTACCAGGTACAGGGTGCTTGCCCCAGAGAGACAAGGGGCTGCCATGGCCGATGTGTCCATGCCCTCTACCAGCTTCAGGGTGCTTGCCCATGGCCGATGTGTCCATGCCCCCTACCAACTACAGGGTGCTTGCCCATGGCCGATGTGTCCATGCCCTCTACCAGCTACAGGGTGCTTGCCCATGGCCGATGTGTCCATGCCCCCTACCAGCTACAGGGTGCTTGCCCATGGCCGATGTGTCCATGCCCCCTACCAGCTACAGGGTGCTTGCCCATGGCCGATGTGTCCATGTCCCCTACCAGCTACAGTGTGCTTGCCCATGGCCGATGTGTCCATGCCCCCTACCAGCTACAGGGTGCTTGCCCATGGCCGATGTGTCCATGCCCCCTACCAGCTACAGGGTGCTTGCCCCAGAGAGACAAGGGCTGCCATGGCCGATGTGTCCATGCCCTCTACCAGCTTCAGGGTGCTTGCCCATGGCCGATGTGTCCATGCCTCCTACCAGCTACAGGGTGCTTGCCCATGGCCGATGTGTCCATGTCCCCTACCAGCTACAGGGTGCTTGCCCCAGAGAGACAAGGGGCTGCCATGGCCGATGTGTCCATGCCCTCTACCAGCTACAGGGTGCTTGCCCATGGCCGATGTGTCCATGCCCCCTACCAGCTACAGGGTGCTTGCCCATGGCCGATGTGTCCATGCCCCCTACCAGCTACAGGGTGCTTGCCTATGGCCGATGTGTCCATGCCCCCTACCAGCTACAGGGTGCTTGCCCATGGCCGATGTGTCCATGCCCCCTACCAGCTACAGGGTGCTTGCCCCAGAGAGACAAGGGGCTGCCATGGCCGATGTGTCCATGCCCTCTACCAGCTTCAGGGTGCTTTGCCCATGGCCGATGTGTCCATGCCCCCTACCAGCTACAGGGTGCTTGCCCATGGCCGATGTGTCCATGCCCCCTACCAGCTACAGGGTGCTTGCCCCAGAGAGACAAGGGCTGCCATGGCCGATGTGTCCATGCCCCCTACCACTACAGGGTGCTTGCCCATGGCCGATGTGTCCATGCCCCCTACCAGCTACAGGTGCTTGCCCCAGAGAGACAAGGGGCTGCCATGGCCGATGTGTCCATGCCCCCTACCAGCTACAGGGTGCTTGCCCAGGGCCGATGTGTCCATCCCCCTACCAGCTACAGGGTGCTTGCCCATGGCCGATGTGTCCATGCCCCCTACCAGCTACAGGGTGCTTGGCCCAGAGAGACAAAGCACTGTGTTGGTAATCCAAATCAATCACTTATTTGATGATCGATCACAGGATGCACAACATACCTGTCGAGTGTGGGAACAGGAGAGAATTTGGAAATGATTCAAAATGATTCAAAATCTGAGATTGTGATAGACGCTTGTATTGAAAATTATCAGACATTTTCACACATTTCATACTCACCCTAGAATCAACAATGTGTAACCATACAAATAGCTGAGAGTTCATCTCTCTCTCTTCTCTCTCTTCCTCTCTCTCTCTCTCTCTCTCTCTCTCTCTCTCTCTCTCTCTCTCTCTCTCTCTCTCTCTCTCTATTACAGTTTGTCTTCTTATCCTCCTAGCTAATCTCTAACTTTTCCTTCCGAGTATCTGTCCTCTCTGGTCCACGTCTTCCACCAAAGTGACAAGCGATCTCCTTTTTTTTTTTTTTTTTGCTCTCCTAACATCTGCGCCACCTCAGAGGCAGTACACTCACACCACTCATTCCGACACCCCGTCCACAGCCACAGCCCGGTCGGCCCCGCCGCAGCCCCGGCACCGGCAATCCGCAGGGAGCAGTCAAATTCTAGTCGTCAAGAGGCAACCCACCGGCGGAGACACTGCACTGTTGCCGAGTCACTTCGGTGGTGTTCAGTGGCGCCTGTTCTGATCTAACATATGCAGGACACCACCTACTAAGCCCCCTACTGACGACAATAATTGCTTAGTCACGGAGCCTGCGTGAGTGAGCTCTCCCTCCGGAGGGCGCCACCACATCCGTCCAACGACAGCCCCCGTGGACTCGCCGATACCGGTGACCCCGACGGAACCAAACCAAAGCCACAGACGTGAAGAGGACATCGAAATTGAGGTCACCATGAGAGCAGGGCATGAAGGGCCACAGGATTTGAGAATTTTTTTGTATGCTGATCGATGAGAATGAGGATGATTAAGATGATGCTACGGATTTCCATTTCGGTCTGAGACTACAGGACAGGGATGTACTCTGTGCTTCCTTTCATAATATATCCCGGCGTCAACCAGGCCCGAGAGATACAGGCACCTGCAGTGTTGGTCATGAAATTTGAGCAACATTCCCAGAAACGCATTCAGTAAGTGGATGAAACTCGACTGTGTGGTCCCAGTCTTCCCAACTGAGCGTGCAGGGTTTTTGGCGACCTTGCTGAACGTTGGCTAACAACAACTGGCATACTTGGTAATCTGAGAGGGCAGCCCAGCCAACTGAATGATTGTCTTGCGGTGCACGGTGTCTGTGAAGCCTGAGTGCGGTTAGTGACGTGTGAGCAAACGGAACCCACGACAGGCAGAGCGTGGACAACCAAGCAGCTGCCCCTCTTCAGTCTTGATCTACATCGCGGGATTTAACAACAACAACAACAACAACAACGACGACGACGACGACGACGACGATGACGACAGCAGCAGCAGCATCAACAAAACAACATGGGTGGAGGGGAGGAGGTGGTGGTGGTGGTAAGTGTCAGCTCATAATAAGTTAAAGTACAATTCATAGCCTGCTTAAAACAAAACCGGCAGCGCAAGTCACAACAAATATAAACTGAGAAAGAAAAGGACAAGAGTTAAGCAAGACACCAGGACATAAAAACAAAGAGTTCTTAAAGAGAGTGACAAAACACAGGAAAGTGCCGGCCATGACGATCCAGAGGTTGAAGATTTGACTGGTAATGAAAACGTTTACGCTAAATCGTCAACCATTTTTGTCAGTCAGTCATTCCATGAGTTGATTGTTTGAATGCCTGAACTGGTAATGATGTACATTGTGTTTGACTTGTGCGTTTGCCTTTTAGTCATTCAGTAAGATTCTAATTACAGGGGGGTTTGTTTTATACTTTCAACCATTTTCTTTCTTGTTTCGTCTCTTTTGTTTGCTATTCTGGTTTCTGATATCAATCAAATGCAATTTCTCTTTCATAATGTACCTTTGTTTTTTTTTCCTGACATACTAAGTCGTAATCTAAGAACTTCTAATAGTTTCTCCTCTCGTACTTGAGCTCGTCGCTGTGTGGCCACAGTCCACAGGTAAAAATGTGGATTGAGAGCAGAGTTGAGAGGTAACAGGAACACAATCAAGGTGTCATGGACTTTGTTGAAAACTGTCACATCAGCAGACATCATTAGTGTCACCAGTCCAATGGACAACCAGCCAATGGAATTTGTCACGGCCACCTTTCCCATCAGGTGGGCAGAAGAATAGTACGTCCTTTTAGAGGAATCCAGTGTCACCCTGTATTTTGGTGTTCGTCTATAGATAGCAATCTCACCACTTATGATCATTACACATAAGACAAAGTTGATTGCCACGTTAACTGTGAACCACCTGAAACCTTGCTTAGTGTTATGTTGATCAAGCGAAGCCAGACGGCACAGACCAGACTGGCCAGACAGCCCCCAGTGCGGCAGTCCAGGAAGGAAGGGTATTAGCGACAACACGGATTCCAGAACCCAAGTAAACATACATAACGTAGCTGTTAAACCTTTATTGAACTGCCATGAACTTTCACTTAAACAAAGAACAGTAATATGATCCCAAACAATGATCCATATAATCCAGACTGACGCCCCACCTGACAGAAGGGATAAAAAGCCTGACACTTTACAGATCTCACTACTGGTCCAGGCCTCTTCATTTTGGATGTAAATCCCATGAAAGACGTAGTCTGCTACCAAAGTGATGCTAACATGAATTCCCATGAAGATACTGGCAAACAGCAGATGTGCAAAGGCTGTCGGGAAGTTCCTGCCAAACATATGCTTTACTATACATGGTATCATGAAACAAATTAGATTTCCCAGGACGGCAGTCAAGCTAAGCAGCCAAAAGAACATTCTGATCAGCTGCGTCGGTATTAACGTTGTGCACGAAGGAAACACAACATCAGGTGCGACACATTTGAATTTATCTAGCTGTTTCGGCAGCAAAAATTTGCAGCAAAGTCGGTAATTTGATGAAAACAACATCTTCAAATTGTACGATTTTGAAAATAAATCGAAAGGGAAGCTGGTAACTAAATTCCCTTCCATGTCTAATTCTATCAAACTAGGAACATTTTTTAATCCGACGGCTTTGAAAGTATCAGCAACGAATGAGACGAATTCAAATACGTAACATGCGGTAGATACACAGACACGACACTGTTTAGAGTGTCTAGGCGTGTTACGGAAATGTCAATATGTCTCATTGCGTAATGGACGTTTCTCAAAATTGCAATCTCTTGTTTACTTAGAGGGTTGTTATTCAGATGTAAACGTTGCAAATTTGGTAGTTGAATAAACACATCCAGGTCGAAAGTACTGATCTGATTATAGGAGAGGTCAAGGAACCGTAAATTGGCAAGCTTCACGTGTGAAGTGTTAATAAGTGAACAATAAGACAAACTCAATCGAATCAGATACGAGTTCTCATTAAAATCGTTTAATGACATCTTTGACCCTGAGGCCTCAATATACCGAAGATGATGAAATGTTTGACGGGGAATGTCACAGAACACATGAAGGTGTGGCCTTGACACAAACAACCATGAGGACAAGTCAGGTCACACATCAGTTCATCATCTCGCTGCGGGCACTGACCCCAGCCATCGCACAGATGACCTCTGTGCACACAGACTCTAGAATCCCGGCACAGGTACAAGCCAGCACAGGTCACGTTCTCACAGTGTTGTTCATCCTCTCCATAAGTGCAGTCAGAAAATCCATTGCATCGTGTGTAGAGAGGAAGACAGTTCAAGAATTCAGCTGTGCAACGGTAATGGCTGTTAGGACATGTCTCCCCGGATCCCATCGCTCTGTGTGTGAAATACCCGGTGCCATCAAGGTCGATGATAAATTGTCCTTTTTCTCCATCAGCGCCGCGTCCGCAGTAGGGACAGGGTTACTCTCGTCTTCAGGACAATCCATCTCATCTGAATCATCCAAACAGTCTGAGTAGTCGTTGCATCGTTGGCTGTGAAATACATACTGGCCGTTAGAACACAGAAAGCCGCGACGTGGGGGGTGTTCACAGAATGACTCATCACTGTTATCGGGACAGTCCTGACGGAAGTCACACACCAGTGAGTACTGCACTGTGGTCAGATGGTCATCACACCTGAACAGGGCATAGCTGGTGGATTCCTGTTTGTCACGTTGAGGTGTTTGAGGCTGTTGCGTATCACTTCTATTTGGAAATGCGCAAAACACTGAGTATGTAGAAATTCCACAATGGATTTTGGGATCGCATAACAAAAGCACATGTGTGGCGTGGTTATCCAGGCAACAAAACAAATCTTGTAATGTGTCATTGGATACCAGTTGGAATGACGGTGACCCAGACAGTATAATCTGGGAAGGAAAAACGCTGAGAGACTGCGATTTTATCTCACACAATGCACTACTGAAATAATGTCCCATCATATCACGTGCAAATTGTTTTCCAGGTGTGAAATCTAATTTTGCTAAAGAACGAATTGATGTCAGCACTAAATAGTCAATAGCTCTCGCTGGAAAATACTTCTTTCGTAATCTAAAGGAATTTACGTCGTATATGATTGTGTTGTCGGACCATTTTCGAAATCGACTGTATAAAAACGGTATTTTATTCCACCCGGATGTGTAACCAAAAGCCACACCGAATTCAGTGTACCGTTTGAAAATAGGAAGGGAATCTTTTTGTTCCCGTCTTGTTTTAATGGAAGCCAGCGTCCCCCAACCGCCAGACAATCATAATGTGCCAGTGCACACCGCTGTGTTTTTTTGGTCTTGATTAATTGAAAACATTTGTCACGCGAGGCCACCAGACCTTTGCATGCAGAATTGCTGAAGGGACAGTGTTCTGTCTCGTCACGTCCATCTTCACACTGTTTATAATGATTGCAGTGTAGATGGTCTTGATATTCAGAGTAATGCGCAACGGAGCAGTTGAACAGGCCAGTGTCAAGCTGATGTGGTTGCGAATCTAAAGATAAGGCTGAAAAGTACAATTTGTGACCACGGCACGGAGAAAGGCGTTTAATAAAACTACCTGAAACACCGAAGTAACGAAAACAGAAACTATTGACTCGCAACATAAGCCAAGAGTGCGTTGATGAGACAGGTTATTTTGTTGGTAAATCAGTTTGAACTGTCTAAAAAGCATCGGATGTTTTGTCTGCTGAATACTGAGAACCATAGCACTGACCGAGGGAACTTTTATTTCTGTTCCTGAATTCGCAGGCACATATTTGGGTATTTCTAGATATCCAGAATACTTAGAAATATGAGTAACAATTGAAGTCGGTTTTTGCAATGACGTGACGTTTACACGAACGGATGACTTGTTCATGGTTATCACTAGCAAACAGTTTGAATCAGAAACAAAATATGTATACTCAGTCATGTGTACATAACAATCTACTGTTTCAGTCATGCAGCCCTTGAACCTTTCCATGGCGTGTTCTTTTGCAGATATGCGTACCCACACAACTGTAGACCAGTCAGTAGCATCACACCAGTAAGTATGTGCTTGAAGATGGGCAAGTGCATACATCCCTGACGGGACACAGAGCTGTGTGATACAGAAAGGGGTGAAAGTGCCACATATCCCGTAGACCACGTGTTGCTGTTTTAAACTGAAGGCAATCTTCCATAGCACCTCACAGTCTGATTTGTTGGCATTTAGAACAGTTATATTTCCGTTAGTTTGATTCAGGGGGTACTCTGTTCCAGGACAGATGTCTCTGAGAACTACAAACCCATTACCAGAGTTTAGGAATGTGTTGCTGTCTGTATGTCAATTTAAGACTTGTTCATAGAGACAGGGGGACATCGGACAGACACACACACACAAACACACAGAGACGCACGCGTGCTCTCCCCTCTCTCTCTTTTCTCTCTCTCTCTCTCTCTCTCTCTCTCTCTCTCTCTCTCTCTCTCTCTCTCTCTCTCTCCACACACACACACACACACACACACACACACACACACACACACACACACACACTCTCTCTCTCTCTCTCTCTCTATCTCTCTCTCTCTCTCTATCTCTCTCTCTCTCTCACACACACACACACACACACACACACACACACATACACACACACACACACACAGACACACACACACACACACACACACACACACACACACACACACACACACACACCATTATATATGCACGCACGTACGTACGCACTAGGACGCTCATACACTGATACACATAGACAGACAGACGCGCGCGCGCAAGCGCAGACGTGATAAAAATGGCAACAGAGTAGCACGTTCTAGCAGTGCGTATTAGTCTGAACAATAATGTTACCATTACCAGCGTCTTGAAAAGGTGTGAATTGCCACCCATCTTACTGCGGATGGCAAACAGACCAGTCACTGGAATTTATGGGCAGAATATGATGACCAAAGATTGGGAATTATCACGAATAAGGATTCCGGCTCTCAATTTGGGACCGGCTATACCAGTTCCTCAGGGAAACCATATGAAGCCAGGACATCCATGTGACAAGCTGGCTGCCCCTTGCCCTGGATTTTTGATGGCAAAATCAGTTCTCTGTTCACCAGCTAGGCAGAAGAGGAACGAGCATATGACGACATTCTGGAGCCAAATGCTCATAGTGCCATTGAAGATAAAGTTGACCGTAGTAGAACAGCCGAGCGTGAAATAACAGAACTATACTGTTCATGGACACCTATGAAGAATGAGAGAACCATCATTTACAGTGACTGTGGACATAGGATTCACTAGAGTTGCACTGACCTCCCATTATACCAACTCTACATCATTCTAATTTCACACAGACACAGACACACACAGACACACACAGACACACACAGACACACACACACACACACACAGACACACACACACACACACACACACACACACACACACACACACACACACACACACACACACACACACACACACACACACACATACACACACACACACACACACACAGCAAAGATTTACATGTAAGATATGTGTGTGTGTTGATAGATTCGTGGACAATTAGAGAAGCGAGGAACACCCGTCAGTTCGAAATACCAAAAACAGCACAGGTCGGAAAGAGCGTGTGTTGGCACAGACAGCGCACAGGTTTCCAATGTGTCTAATACAATCCTCAGCCGCAGGATTATTGCCTGGCACCAAACCACCAACATAATTCAAAACAGTCAGACGGCCATGACAACCCTGGCTGATTCAATCCAGATGGTTTCTGAGTGAGCTGACTGCAGGTGGACATTCAAAACAAACTTAAAAGGAAAAAAAATACGGTTCTGTCGAATGAAAGAGACAAACGAATTACAAGATAAAACACGACACGTTTCGAAAGGCGTTCATTCCACATCCATGTGGCACCCGATTTGAGGTGATAAGCGATCGTTCGTTCTTCATTTTCAGCGTCCTAAGTGTTGTTGGTTTTGCTTGAAGAAGACCAAAGAGATCGAAACGCGTCTTGTTTTAATTTGTAATTTGTTTGTGTTTTCCGTGCTACGGGGAGTAATTTTTCATTTATTGTTTCTTCCCCCCCCC
The DNA here is from genome assembly GCA_018398815.1 of Conus ventricosus. NCBI lineage: Eukaryota > Metazoa > Mollusca > Gastropoda > Neogastropoda > Conidae > Conus > Conus ventricosus. The sequence goes on from JAFLJL010016984.1 coordinate 76,416, forward strand.
CCCCCCCCCCCCTTCCATCTGCGATACAGTTGATCCTCCGCGGTACTTCCTGAATAGACAGGCAAGGATTAATCCCATTTACCCAATAAAGAGAGTGGAGATTTGTGTGTATGACCGTTTTTGTCCCACCATTAAGGTAGACATATGCAAGCTTTGGGGAAGGTGCATGCTAATTGTAACGTGACATGCGCACCAACGGCCAAACTGGCTTTCTCTTCCGAAAGTCTGTGATGGGATTTTACGTGTGTGCAGGATGTTATGCGTGCATTCACATACGGAACCTCGGGTTATAGTCTCATTCGAAGGACTATATGGGAAATGGAGTCAGAGCCAGTGTTAACTCCGAGAGAAAAATCCCCCTGTACCAAAACGGCCTGGCGGAGATTCGAACCCGCAACCCCAGGATCACAAAAATACGAGTCCGGCGCTGTACCACTGAGCTATTTAGGCCTCCAATTTAGATTTAAATTCAGATGGCTGGGGAAACCAGAGTGGCGTCATGGCTTTGCCAATGAGTGGGGAGGCAGGAGCACGCTAATGTATGTCACGTAGTGATTATGACTGTCAGTCGATAGATGGGAGATAATCCAAATGAAACAATCCTGAAGAAAGCAGAGAAAGAACGACGCTGCTTTCGATCCCCAGTCTCCTGTCACCTTACCCTGAACTCTGTCTCTCTGTGTCTCTGTCTCTGTGTCTCTGTCTCTGTGTCTCTGTCTCTGTATCTCTGTCTCTGTGTCTCTGTCTCTGTGTCTCTGTCTCTCTGTCTCTGTCTCTCTGTCTCTGTCTCTCTGTCTCTGTCTCTCTGTCTCTCTGTCTCTCTGTCTGTCTGTCTGTCTGTCTGTATGTCTCTCTCTCTCTCTCTCTCTCTCTCTCTCTCTCTCTCTCTCTCTCTCTCTCTCTCTCTCTTCAGCACATGTGCCATTTGGAGGGACTGCACCCACGCCGTTCATTCCGACCCCTCGTCCACAGCCCTAGCCCTGCCCGTCACTAAACAGACCCGGCACCAGCAATCCACAAAAAACACGACGACCACTGCCCGTCACTGAACAGTCCCGGCACCAGCAATCCACAGGGAACACGACGACCCCCTGCCCGTCATTGAACAGACCCGGCACCAGCAATCCACAGGGAACACGACGACCCCCTGCCCGTCATTGAACAGACCCGGCACCAGCAATCCACAGGGAACACGACGACCCCCTGCCCGTCATTGAACAGACCCGGCACCAGCAATCCACAGGGAACACGACGACCCCCTGCCCGTCATTGAACAGACCCGGCACCAGCAATCCACAGGGAACACGACGACCCCCTGCCCGTCATTGAACAGACCCGGCACCAGCAATCCACAGGGAACACGACGACCCCCTGCCCGTCATTGAACAGACCCGGCACCAGCAATCCACAGGGAACACGACGACCCCCTGCCCGTCATTGAACAGACCCGGCACCAGCAATCCACAGGGAACACGACGACACTTCTGGCAGAGCTTGAGAAAATGACAGTAGTGTTAAATAAACGTCAGAAAAGAAGACGACATCGCCATTACTCTCATCCGTCTGTTCAAACTTCATGACTGTGTTGAATGGTATTGACATGCGCATTAGGCAGATAGAACTTCCCCGAAGATGGAGTATGGCTGCCTTAATAGCGGGATAAAAAACGGTCATACACACAACAATCTACTGCCTGTCTATACAGGTAGTGCCTGCAGGAGTATCAGCCTGCGAACGCAAAAAAGGCAGATAGTACGGACTTACAGCGACAAAAGGAAAGGCCAATACAATGCCATGTTAGACATATCTATTTTGTCCTTTGAGTGATAAAAGGGAAGGTCAATACCTCAAGAAAGGCCAATACAATGCCATGTTAGACATATCTATTTTGTCCTTTGAGTGATAAAAGGGAAGGTCAATACCTCAATGCGGTGGCAGGTTAAGCAGGCCATATGGCCTTTGAGTGACGAAAAGAAAAGTCAAAACAGTAACAGATTAAGCAGGTCATGATTATGGAATTTGCGTGACGGAAAGAAAGGCGAATGCAGTGACATACTAGGCAGGTCAAGTGACCCAGGAGTCATGAAAAGATGGGCCAGCACACTGACAGATTAGGCAGGTCAAGTGACCCTGGAGTCATGAAAAGATAGGCCAGCACAGTGACAGATTAGGCAGGTCAAGTGACCCAGGAGTCATGAAAAGATAGGCCAGCACAGTGACAGATTAGGCAAGACATATGGCTTTTAAGTGACAAAAAGAAAGGCCAAGTTAGTAGCAGGCTCCGAAAAAAAAAACAAAAAAACAAAAAAAAAAACGTGGGGGTAGTCAAGATTCAGTCATGGGGCATGTGGGAATAAATCCTTTAGACACTGGCAAACCAGAAGCACTGGAAAGGAACAAAAGAGAGAACGAGGAAATAGGCATTCTGGCTCCGCCGCCCCTCATTACATTTCGGGGCGCTCGCTCCAGAATGCTGATTTCCTCCTTCTCTTATAAGCAAGCCCTTCAACGATGACTAAAACGGCTAATATGATGCTCAGGCTCTCCACTTTCTGTGTGTGCCTGTTAGGGTACACACTTACAAGCTTCAAGCCGTATAATCCATTACACGTTCTCTTTCAATAACCCAACAAATAATGGCAGCACGTTACAAAGCCATCTACAAACATATATATTGTGTCGGGTTATCTGTCTTCAACACTAATTTACAAAACTTCTCTGTCTTCAGTTTTTGTTTAATCCTATGTTTTTCCTGATCATTTTCAATAACATCGTTTTCACGCATACATTCATCAAATGCGTCTCTGTCTTCATAAAAAAATAATCTTCATCAAGTCGCCCTAGGTTTTTATTCACGTCGATATAAAGTCGTTCTAAGTTCTTAATCAAGTAACCTCTAAGTTTCTACTTAAGTCACCCCAAGTTCTTAATCAAGTTTCTTAACCAAGTTCTGAATCAAGTTCTTATCAAGTCACCTCAAGTTCTTAATCAAGTAACCTCTAAGTTCCTACTTTAAGTCACCCGAAGTACCTCTAAGTTCTTAACTTAAGTCACCCCAAGTTCTTAACTTAAGTCGCCCCAAGATCATAACTAAGTCATCCTCTAAGTACAACCAAGTTCTTATTCAAGTCAATTTAAATTACTTATTAAGTTCTTGAAATATTATTGCATCTGAAATGGATCAAAATGAAGTTTTGTTGTTGGTGGTTCTGGGATGCTTTTTTGTTCGGTTTCTGTATTTAGTGGCTGCGATTTTTTGGACTGCTTTGGTTTTTGCTGGCGTTGTTTATATATTTATAACCGTAATAACCACCCACAACAGCAATGACGGTCAAAGTGACAACTGCTTTAAGTTCAATATTCCATAACGACTTTGGCGTTGCTGTCTCTGTAGGTACTTGAATCAACTTGTTTGGTGTTTTTATAACAACTGGCTGTGGCGTTTTTTCATGATTATATTCTGTGCTTGTAACTTTAATTTTGTTTGTTTGTTCCACTCTGCTAATTTCTTTCCTGCTGCAACACGCCAGGATGCTTTTTACTGGTCACTTTCTCCACCTGATCCAATGTTTCTTGATTCAGTGTTTTCTGATTCTGATTCTGCTGTTTTTCTGGCTCGTTCATTTTGAAGGGAAATAAAATCTATATGATTAAAAGTAATTAATCCCATGATTACTGTCATGCTGTCACTTTTGCACACGCGCATTCATGACAGCATTTACTCCATACGCACACGCAATCTTTCCAATCAACCAAAAGGCGCACTACTGAATGTTTTTTTTCTTCTCCCCCTCTCCTTCAGGGAAAACACTTTACTAAATCACATCAAGCAATTTATAAACAGATTTATGCATGTATCTCTCTTTACTCTGAGAGATAAACTCATTCATTCAAACCTTGGCCTTCAAATAACATGGCCCCAAACTCCAGACCAGGAGAATAAATAATTCTTTCACTCCTTGATGCTATGCTGCATCAAAATTTAGACTTGCTCCATCCTGTCATGATTCCCTGTCTCTCCCAGACAGCGTCTCGCCCCCTTGATTTCTCCCGTCACTGGAGATATGATTCCAACACCTCTCCCTGGAGTCGTTAATTGCCGGGCTGAACTACCGGTGTGTTCCCCCACACCAGGGCCATCTTTAACCCCCTCACGGGGTGAAAGGTGAAGGATGAAGGGCGAAGGTGAAGGGTGAAGGCTGAAACACGAATAAGGTTCGTGTAAGTAACCTGCTTCCCAATTTAACATGAATTCTTTCTTTTTCTTTTCCTTAGGTTCTCCCCTGTAGCTTCCCCCAACTATCTTTGGCTCACCTGGTAATGACTGGTCAGCAGTGACGACCAGCATCCTGACAGGTTCGAGTCTCTAGGCCATCTGCTGGGCTAAAACTGATTCTTTCCTCTCTCCTCCTAGTGAGTGCATACTCAGTGTTCAAAACACATGACACACACCTACCAGCCCTTAGTAAACTATCTCTCAGTGGTCACTTCCACCCAATGACCACGCTTCTTTCTTTAATGAGTATATCTCACAATTATTTTGGGGACGCCTGCTACACTAGTCAAGCCACATAATATTCTTCCTTTTTTAGTTGTGGCATGGGGAAATGATTCATATCACTGACTACATGTGATGGAGCGTCACATGCCTTGATGTGAGCTACGTCACATGACACCCCCCATCCTGGGGTGAAAAAAATTTTCTCCAGAAAATTTTTTTTAAAGGATACACAACTTTACTTAAAACACATCTTCAGCCATGAATCTCAAAATGTGTAACATCACACATGATTCAGCAAATTAATAATCAATGTATAGAATCAATCATCATGATCCACCATAAATAGCACATTTCAAACTTTCAGTCTTCTTAAAAAAAAACGAAATTCATAAATGATCACCACATCTCACAAAATACATTTCACAAATTACATGGATAAAACAATTAGGATATTAACAATTCAAAGTACAAATTGTGTTCATATATTGAGATGTGAAGCACATATTTTCCCTTGATCTTTGTCCTCACATCATATGTTACAAATCCCTCATGAAAATGAGAATATTTCTAAGTGTAAATGTTTCTCAATAGACATGTAAACAAATAAACATAGTTTAAACATAGTTTTTTCCCCACATGTAATGTTATAGTCCATTGAAAGTGAAATATATTTTCCATTGTTGACAATGAACTATGAAAAAATATTTTGTCTCACTGCACAATCAAAACATGTGTATATACATTTCTAAAGAGTTATTTGCTCATGACACATACATATATATTCACCTTCACAAGCAAGGTAGACATAAATAGTACATGATTTTTTCATTTTTACAAAAAGAATAAAGCAAAGAATAGATATGTAATACATCAACATCAAGTAGTTTTTGCTTGTAAAACATATGTCACTCAACAAGCAAATTAAGCATAAATACCACTTGATCTAAATCATCAGTAGCATACAATGCACTGTCAAATGTGAGCACACCGTAATCATTAAGAAAGACAAAAAACAGGAATAGTCTTTCCCTTGAAAACAGTTGCATTTGTCCATGAATATTCATACACGTGACACATAAATCTGCCATGACATTTTGTGTTCCAGGCACTGGTTCAATGTAAATTGGAATTCCTGCAATGCCAAGACCATCTTAATAATCTGCTGTTCTTAGTCTTTGACGATTTCAAGAACGTCAGTGGCCTGTGGTCAGTCTGTAACCGAAACTTTCTTCCAATCAAGAACCTGGCGAACTTCTCACATGCCCATACAATAGCCAAGCACTCTTTCTCAATGTGGAGTATTTCTCCTGTGTCTATAGAGAACTTCTTACTGGCGTATTGCACGGGATGTAACAAGCACTTTTTTCCTGCAACAGTACCGCTCCCATTCCTTTGGAACTGGCATCGGTTCTCAAATAAGTCTTCTGAGAGGGAGGGTAAACAAAAGGACAGGAAATGAGTTGAGGGTGTTCTAAACACACTCCAAACCTTCTGGCACTCATCAGACCACACAATACTTTGTTCTTCGTCCCTTTCGTCAGTTCAGTCAAAGGGGCCGTCAGGGACGCAAGTGGGGTACATATCGTCTATAGTAAGACACCAATCCGATGAGTGACCTGATCTGTTTCTTGTAGTGGCGGTGAAAGATAAAATCTTTTCCACTTTCTTTCCTTCTGGCATCATTTTTCCCACTGAAATAGTGTGACCCAAAAACTCGTGAGTTTGAAAACCGGCACGATTTTGGATGGTCTCGCAGTTCAACCAAAACTTCTGAGTCTGTAAAAAACACATCGTAAGTTAAAAAGGAGGTCACTCCATGACTTTGCAGCCAACAAATGTCATCAAAAAAACTGACTGCACCACATTCAGGAGTTTCAGGGCTCGCATCATTCTAGCAAAAGAAGCTGGGCATTTTGCAAACCGAATGCATTTTCGTCCACTGGAAAAGACCAAATGTTTGAAATGCTGTCCTTTCCTTGTCACTTCAGCCATTGGAATCTGCCAGTATCCTTTAGTCAAGTCTACTTCAACAAAATAATTTCCTTCTGAGAGCTGACACAGAAGTTCTTCAATGTCTGGGATGGCTCGGCATCGAAACAGTGATCTTGTTTAGTTTCCTGTAATCGATGCAGAACCGCACCGAGCCATCAGGTTTGTCCACCATACAACTGGTGAGCTGTACGGAGATGTAGAAGGTTCTATGACCTTTAAATCCAGCATTACTTTGATTTCTCTCTCGACAACCTCTTTTTTGCAAATGGGAGGGGTATGGTCTGGTTCGCACTGGTATTTCAGTAGTTAACTGAATACTATAGGTTCAATAACCAGTCACTGTACCTGGGGTATCTGTCAACACATCCTGAAAGTCTTTCAAAATGTCTTTGAGCTGTTCTGTTTGACTTGCAGACAAATCATTCGACAGAACCACATCATCATAGTTTCACCTTGATAGACAGAGTAGGATGGGGTACAACATCATCTGCCACTGGTAGATGTTAAACACTCCTACATTTGCTGTATTTCACACCTTTGACCTGTCCCTGTACGTTACATGGGTACAAATTCATCACTGAAAATATCTGTCAAGTTCACATCAGTTTCTGACATAGGACATATCCATTCAACCGACTGGTTGATGGCAACATTTGTACGTTCAACATACTTCTCAACATGTCACATGGAATACCTTCTCAGTGTTTGCCATTTTGATCTTATAATTACTGCAGAAAGTTTTCGACCACCTGAAAAGGACCCTTCCACATAACACGAAGCTTGTTATGTTCATCAGTGAGTAGTACAAGGACTTTATCCCCAACACTGAAGGAACGTGCCTTTGCTTTTCTGTCTGCAAAGACCTTGTACACATCTGTTTTTCTATCAGCTGACTGTTGAGCAAGCTCACATGCATCCTTCAAACGATTATGCAGTTCATAACGTATTGGTAAACAGTTTTACTGTCAGGTATGTCCGTCTTTTTCGTCCATTGTGTCATCAGTAGATCCAAAGGACCCCTTGGTGAGTGTCCGAAAAGAAGCTCGAATGGTGAGAATCCCAGCGTTTCGTTCGGCATTTCCCTGTATGCGAAAAGCAAAGCCGTATGAAACGATCCCATTCCTGGGGTTCCTGCCTTGCAACCTTTCTCAACATGGACTTTAATGTTCCATTGAAACAGTTCAACCATGCCATTCGATTGGGGATGATATGGCGTGGTTGAAATGGAAGAGATTGACAAACAGTCCGTAAATTTCTCTCATGAGATCGGAAATAATTGCGTTCCACAATCCGAGAGAATTTCGTCTGAAGACCCACTCTGAAAAAATCGCAAGTAAGGCTCAGCGACAGACACTGTATCATTTTCTTCAGTGAATCGCTTCTGGATACCTTGTCGCTGTATCCACCAAAGTTAAGATATAGCGATATCCGGAAGAAGACAGTGTAAAGGCCCAACAAGATCGATAGCTACCTTCCGAAATGGAACGGAAATGAGAGGCATTTTGTGCAAAGTGCACAGGGACGCGACCTTCTGAGATGTCTTTTGGCAGATGTCACATGAGCGGCAGTATTCTGTAACTTCCTTTGTGACACCTGGCCAATAAAAAGAATCAAGAACTCTCTTCAATGTTCTTTTGATTCCGCAGACCAGCGAACAATGCATCATGAGCCGTGTGTAGTACTGTCTCTCTAAGTGGCTTTGGAACGACAACTTGTTTGTTGCCTGTCCAGGTACACACCTGTAGAGAATGTCAGAGTCCAGTACGTACGTTGGTTTGTCCGTCGGTATGTCAGTGACAGTCTGTTTAGCAGCAGAAAGTATTGTCGTCAGCGTCTCGTCTTTTCCCTGCATTTCTTTTAGATCATCTGGGGTAATCTGGAGTTCATCCAGTGTTGAGACTTTAGCGGCTTTGTAGCCTTTCCCTGCTCTATGATGTCTGATCTAGTACTCACAAGACAAGGAACGAACGACCCTCCAGCACCACCATGTACTGTAGCGAACACCTGGCAAATTGCCCAAGATCAAGTCGCAGACTGGGTTATCGATAACACAGGCGGTGAGAAATGCGGAGTATACGGTGTAATCGACCGAAATTTTCGCCAGCGGAAACGTTTCAATCTTGCCTCCAAACGACCTACACTTTTGGACAGTGTCGAGATACTGGTGTTGAAGCACGAAAGATTTCTTACAACCAGCGGTGGTGCACCAGTGTCTCGCAAAACCAAAGCCTGCAATCCGTTGATGGCTCCGTTTTCTAAACCAGTCCATCAACAGATTGATCTGGTGCCAAAACAAGGCCTTCTTCACAATCAGTGGAGACTAATGCGGATTTTGAATCATTTGGTTTGAAAGGGCAATTCTTTTTCAAATGGAACTGCCATCACAAAAGAAACATCGCATTGTCTGATCGGCAGCTGACTGATTTTGTGAACTTCGGTTCTGTCCACGAACTGGCCCCAAAAGGTCTACGCGGTGGTCGTTGTCACGAACTCGGAACGTTTGCTGAGGAGCAACGGGTTTTTCCGGCGGTGAGTACTGGTACTGACGAAAGTCACTCGAACCGCGGAAAGATCCCTGTCCGTTCCTAGATAAGTATATCCTTGAGGACTCAGAAATGACCCACGATTTCCTTTCCTGTAACTTCCCTGTCCCGATGGGATAGTACATGACGCATGAGACTCAAAGATGGAAAATTCTCCTTTCCTAGCCACACCCTTATCTGGGTGAGCGATACATACTGATCAGCATCTGACACATTTCCTCAACGCTTTCAAATTGCCTTTCTTTAAGGAAAGTAGCCAGATCTTTGCTCACGCTCTGAAAAGTTGTTCTCTAGAAGGAGATCTCGCAGTGATTGAAAAGTTTTGGGTCGTTTTGATAAATCGATCCATCGATCTAAACAATGACTCATACGAATTAGAAACGACGGAAACGATTCTCCTTTGTCAGGGCGCACAGAACGGAAACGTTCGCGAAAACGATCAGCAGAACTTGAAATTTCTTGAGGAGTTCTTCTTTCAACTGGTCCCAAGTTAAATTTTGTTTCGCCGCGAGTGTGTGGTACAATGCCAAAGCGCTAACCCTTAAACAACGACGCAATATACAACGTCCACTTTTCCTTTGGCAACCACAAGAAACTATCGATGTCATCCGTTTTTCCTCGAAAGGCGGCAACTTTGGAATATATGCTGATTTCGGTTGAGGCACACTTGCGGAACCGACTGGTGGAGCTGGTGAGTTCTCTCGATGCCTGTAATCTTTTAATTTCAGCATCGGTCTCTAATTCTAACTGCCTCAACTAAATTGACGTTCTTTATCTTCAGCTTCCCTCTGTAGTCTTTTTTCTTCAATCTCAGCTTCCCTCTGTAGTCTTCTTTTTCAGCTTGCCTCTGTAGTCTATTTTCTTCAGCTTTCCCTCTGTAGTCTATTTTCTTCAGCTTCCCTCTGTAGTCTAGTTTTCTTCTCTCTCTAGTTTCCTTTGATTTTCTTCTTTCTCTCTTAGCCTTTCTGCCCTATCTATGCATTGTTGCACATAGTTAGTAAGTTTTTTCCATCAAAACCCAAGCGTTCCTGCTTTTGAACATATTTATCAAAATCATCCATAATGAACCGTCAACAGATATAAACACAAAACAATCTCGAAGTAGGAATAAAAATAAGACGATATATGATGATGTTTTATGTTTCACAAAAACGTAATTATAGTATATGCAAATAAAGAATTCAATTTCCGGTGTAAACAGAAAACAGCTTACTAAAACAGGGTAGATATGAAACACAAGGAATGTATTTTTCCAGAAGTATTTTGTTCTCGAAAACAGGTATTAATTTTAAAAAAATGACATTCAATGCTAAATCTGTATTTTTCCTAAGAAGGAAAAAAACACATAAAGTTTTTTTCTGAAAAATAAATTCTTTATAAAGTTTATAGTTCTTAAATGTTCTTGTTGTCAGTTTTTCTACTTAATTCCAAATGAGTTCACAAAACAGATGTATCGCCTTATACAAAAAATGAATATAAACTTACAAAACAAATGGAAGCACAAACAATTAAAAAAGAGGGAAGAAACACAAACTAGCGGAATCCTACCTAAAAGATGAAAATGTTGAAAAAAAAAACTAGATAGAGCTTATTGTAAAGAAGTGTAGAGATTTGAAAAAGGGGTTGAAAAGGAAATGAAAGATACACAGGATCGGAACAGTGAGAAGAAATCAAAAAAGCAAAAGAAGCCCTCAGATAGCACCCTAGTGGTCACTGTCTCCGTGAAACTGGAGACGGGAAAACAAATCATACACAGTATACACAACACTATAATAAGATACAAAATACTAAACAATCAATCAGTAAATGCACATTCACCCAAACGCAAAGACGAAATCACACACACCAAAAAAAACAATAGAAGAATTTATTAGGAGGAGTTTTTCCCCGCACTTGTCAACCTCTGTCCTGTTGAAGGAGACAAGGTCGGTTCAAACTCTGGAAAAGGGGACTATTGAAATGAAACGATAGGACAGAGAAAGAAAAAATAACAAAATAAACCTAATAAGGCAATCACGGCTGCTCCACTCATCTGAACTAACCGCTCAATGTAGCAGAAGTGGAGGGGCTCACCGATCGGGAAAAGGACAAAATAGGGAATCAACAAACAAAAACACTATCAAAACTCAGAGTCAGAAATAAGAGAGAAGTCTTCACCGCACTGAAAATAAACTCATCACACACACATACAACAAAAAAAATGCAAATACCCAATAATAATTAAACTTTCTTTTTTTTTTCCTTTCCTCAAAACCCTTGAGGGTACAAATCAAAATTTTTTTTCCTTTTTTTCTTCTTCCCTCAAACCTTGAGGGTACAAATATAAATCTTTCCTCTTTTTTTCCTTCCCTCAAACCCTTGAGGGCACAAATCAAAATCTTTTTTTTTTCAGGCCCCAGGGTACAAATACAAATCTTCCTCTGGGGTACAAATCACAGATCTTTCCAGGCCCCAAGGGCACAAATAGAAATCTTTCTTTTTTTCCAGGGGAAAACAACGGCAGCTACGTCGGGGTCACCACTGTCACACTGTCACTTTTGCACACACGCATTCATGACAGCATTTACTTCATACGCACACGCAATCTTTCAATCAACCAAAAGGCGCACTACCTAATGTTTTTTTCTTCTCCCCCTCTCCTTCAGGAAAACACTTTACTAAATCACATCAAGCAATTTATAAACAGATTTTAGCATGTATCTCTCTTTACTCTGAGAGATAAACTCATTCATTCAAACCTTGGCCTTCAAATAACATTGCCCCAAACTCCAGACCAGGAGAATAAATAATTCTTTCACTCCTTGATGCTATGCCTGCATCAAAATTAAGACTTGCTCCATCCTGTCATGATTCCCTGTCTCTCCCAGACAGCGTCTCGCCCCCTTGATTTCCCCGTCACGGAGATATGATTCCAACACCTCTCCCTGGAGTCGTTAATTGCCGGGCTGAACTACCGGTGTGTTCCCCCACACAGGGCCACTTTAACCCCTCACGGGGTGAAAGGTGAAGGGTGAAGGGTGAAGGGCATGAAACACGAATAAGGTTCGTGTAAGTAACCTGCTTCCCAATTTAACATGAATTCTTTCTTTTCTTTTCCTTAGGTTCTCCCCTGTAGCTTC
>JAFLJL010016985.1:2500-7500 GCA_018398815.1 Conus ventricosus
TTCCCCTTTCAAAACCTTTATTTTTCCGAATGCCCGGGTTCTTAGTCAGAAAATCTGTCTGGCATGACATCGTTTTGTACCCTTTCCTTGAACATAAATTTTATTGTCGGGTTCAAGGTGCCTTTGTGATTCGTTTTTATCATTTTCCTTTTTCTCCCTTTTTAAAAACCTTTTTTCCTCCGTAGAAATTTGTTTTGTTTTGTTTTTGATGCTTGTTCGTCCCGGGTTAAAAGACTCAGGGATAAACCAAACAGCCGAACATCTGAACACTTTTGACAAAGCATCCCCGGGGGATGAGAACATTACGGGGTTGACCGTTTTGTTACCCCCCACGGGGGCACTACACTTCGACGGGGGGGTTTTTTACTTATTTACTTATTTAGCCCATAGCTCAAGGATGACAAGGCCATCGACAACACTCCCCCAAACGCCCCGGTTCGGGGCGCTCCTGAAGCCTGCCAGTTGGTCCCCTGCCCTTCACTCTCCTCATTTTCTCGCCCTCCACTGTTGAGAGTCCCCTCTTTTCCTTTTCCCCCGGGGGTTCCGTCAGGGTTTGGGGCGGGGGTGCGGATGGATTCCTAAAGTCTGCCAAACCACCCCCCATTTCATCCGCAAATCTGCTGGCCACTATTCCTTCCTGCTTGCTTCCATAACCTTCGTTGTTGATATTCTCGGCCACTATTTTGAAATGCGCCTCAGACAGGGGTTATGAAGGTCAATTTTTTTTGTTTGGGTTGTCATTCTCCAGGGGTCGCACCGTAGAGCAGAAACCCACTTACGTTTTTTAAATTTAAAATACTTTCGGGGGGTTTTGGAGACTGATAATGTCATCTAGGGGCTTGTCACATAAGACAATTCCCGCATAACTATGCAAGCAAACAACATTTTTATGTACCTTTGGGGTTTTTAAACCTATTCAATTGGGCCCGACACAGCCTTAACCAAAGCGGTACCTAAAAATGAACACCATGTTTTGAAGAACGGACGAAAAATATAATTTCGATTCATGATTTGGGAAAATTTATTTTTTTGTTGTTTTTGCTTTGGCTCACGAACACCGTATAGGGGGGAACGTTACAACTGGGTTTGCAGCATCCAAAAGGGAAAACCTTTTCTAATCCGTGAGAGAGACAGACAAAAAAAAGAAGAGAGAGGAGAGAGAGAAAAGAAGAAGAGGAGAAAAGGAAGACACACACACACACACAGACAGAACAAGACAAAGAGAGAGAAGAGAAACAGACAGACAGACAACAGACAACAGACAAAAGAAGACAGACAACAGCTGAAAACAAGACCGAAAAGGGGAAAACGAAGACAAGAAGAGAAGAGAGGAGAGAGAGAGAGAGGAGAAAAGAGAGAGAGAGAGAAAGAGAGAGAGAGAGAGAGAAAGAGAACAGACTGACAGACGACAGACAGACAGCAGGGAACAGACAGACAGACAACAGACAACAGACAAGACAGAGTAGAAAGTTCTTCTCAACAGCACATTCCAAAACACTTTGAAGGGGAACACGCCGCACTGTTTACATCACTTTTCACTCCTCGAAAGCTGACAAACGGAACTAAACGCTTCATATGTGCACAACTAAACCAACAAAACCGAAGAGACGGAGGGAAAACCAACCACAAAAACCCCCCAAAACCACACACACACACAAACACCACCACCACACACACACACCACACCACCACGCACACAACACAACACACACGCACACAAAGCACCACGCACCACGCACGCACCACCACGCACGCCCCAGCACACGCACGCACGCCACACCACTACCACACCACAACTCACCGTCACATGAAAAGCAAAAAAAAGAATCTTTAGCACTGGGATAAAGACTCCTTACACAGAACAAAAGTCTGATGCACCTCTTTCATTAACAATATGTTAGTGAAGTAATAAAATCCATACCCGAAAAAGCAAAAAAAAAAAGAAAAAAGAAGAAAAAAGAAGAAAAGAAAAGAAAAAAAAGAAAAGAAGAAGCAAAAGAAGAAAGACGGAAAAGAAAAGGGGCGAAGACAAAAGAACAAGAAAACAAGAAAAGAAAAGAACAAGAAAAACAAAAAAACAGAAAAAGAACAAGATAAAGAACAAGGGAAAAAAAACGGGGATAAGAAGAGAAGCGAAAAAGAAAACTCGAGAAAAAAAAAATCATCAAAATTTTTGCTGCTGCTGAATATTCTATTCTCTCCAGAATTGCTGGGAGAATGTAGCAGGCGGAAGCATGGCTGTTTTTGTTGTCACCGTTTTGATAAATACGAAGATGAGCGGAGGATTAATGGCTTTTTAAACTTCTTGATTCGGTTAGATATCTGCAGGTCCATAACCACTAGAATAACAAAGCATTTTTTTTCATTAAAGGGTATTAATTTGAATTAAAAAAAAACTTTCTCCTCCGGCCTGTGTCTGTCTGTCTGTCTGTCTGTCTGTCTGTCTGTCTTTGTCTCTGTCTGTCTCTCTGTCTGTCTCTCTCTGTCTATCTCTCTGTCTGTCTGTCTTCTCTCTGTCTGTCTCTCTGTCTGTTTCTCTGCCTGTCTCTCTGTGTCTCTATCTCTCTGTCTGTCTGTCTATCTGTCTATCTGTCTGTCTGTCCCTCTGTCTGTCTGTCTGTCTGTCTGTCTCTCTGTCTCTCTGTCTGTCTGTCTGTCTGTCTGTCTGTCTGTTTGTCTGCCCGTCCGTCTGTCTGTCTGTCTGTCTGTCTGTCTGTCTCTCTCTCTCTCTCTCTCTCTCTCTCTCTCTCTCTCTCTCTCTCTCTCTCTCTCTCTCTCTCTCTCTTCTCAGTTTTTCTTTCTCAAAATGGAGCACTCAGTCACACCGCGAGTGCGCTCGCTGTGCGTGCATGCGTCTGCAAGTGTGTGTGTGTGTGTGTGTGTGTGTGTGTGTGTGTGTGTGTGTGTGTGTGTGTGTGTGTGTGTGTGTGTGCGTGCGCGTGTGTGTGTGCGCGTGCATGCGTGCGGGCGTACCTGAGTGCGTGCGTGAGTGCGTACGTGCGTGTGTGTGCGTATGTGTGTGGTGTTTATGTGCACGCACACACACACACACACACACACACACACACACACACACACACACACACACACACACACACACCACACACACACAGGGACGGAGATGGAGAGGGGAATGGAGTGCATCTTGCACACGAATGAGGTATTTTCAGCACGAAGTAACACACATGCACACGTGCTTGGGTGCGTTGGCCCAGACATGCAGACATGGGTTTATTTTGACAGAAAATATCTAATTTCATGCAACTTGAGTCTGAAATGTTCTAATAGATCGAATTAATGCGGGCAAAACCGTTCATCTATCTATCTATCTATCTATCTATCTATCTATCTATCTATCTATCTATCTATTATCTATCTATTTTCTTTCTATCTATCTATCTATCTATCTATCTATCTATTATCTATCTATCTATCTATCTATCGCCCTGTAGCCTACGTTGTTAGGTGGGCGCTATAGAAATTTTTCCTCATTATCATTATTATTATCATTAATCCGCGCAATATTGTTCATCTATCTATCTATCTATCTATCTATCAAATCTATCTATCTATCTATCTATCTATCTATCTATCTATCTATCTCTCTCTCTATCTCTCTATCTTTCTATCTATCTACATACCTGTCTATGTATGTATGTATGTATTTTATGTATGTATGTATGTTGTATGTATGTATCTATCTATCTATCTATCTATCTATCTATTATCTATCATTATCTATCTATTACATACCTCATACCTGTTTAATATCTATCCCTCCATCTATTCTAATTTCATCTATTTTTACCTTTTATTCTGTTTGTGTCTATTCATCCGTCTGTCTCTCTGAATGCATTTTGCAGGACTGAACTGACGTGAAAGGATGGTAGACATATGGCCGAATTGATCATGAAAGTCGTTGTTATTACAACCAGTAAATGTGGACTAAAGGGAACTATCAAACCGAATGCTAGTTGGCTGGGTTTTGCAGTGTCTCTCTGTCTGTCTGTTTCACTGTCTCTTTGTCTGTCTGTCCTCCGTCCGTCTGTTTGTCTGTCTGTCGCTCCCTCTCTTTCTCTGTCTCTTGATTTCCGTCTGTCTGTCTGTCTCTCTGTCTCCCTCTCTGTGTCTCTCGGTCTCTCGATCTCTGTCTGTTTGTCTGTCTGCCTTTCTGTCTATCTGTCTGTCTGTCTGTCTGTCTGTCTCTCTCTCTCTCTTGGTCTCTCGATCTCTGTCCGTCTGTCTGTCTGCCTTTCTGTCTATCTGTCTGTCTGTCTGTCTGTCTGTCTGTCTGTCTCTCTCTCTCTCTCTCTCTCTCTCTCTCTCTCTCTCTCTCTCTCTCTCTCCTCTCTCTCTCTCTCTCTCTCCTCCATTCCCATCCCACCCCTTACAATGTTTGAGCCCAAGTTGTTTTCTCTGGCCTGCCACCGGGAGTCCGTTAGCGAGCCTGTTTGGGTCTTCATGGGTTGAAACTGCACACGTGGACAAACGCCTCTCTCCCCCCCCCCCCCTCCCTCTCTGTCTGTCAGTGTGTCTGTCAGTCTGTCTGTCTGTCTCTGTCTCTTTCTCCGCTTCACCCCACCCCCCTCCTCCCATCCCTCGCCACCCGTCTAAACACCGAGGAAGTTTTGTTCAGTCGACAACTTCAGGAGCCAGCAGTACCAGCTTGATGAGTTCTTCACGGAGCGAAACGGCTGTCATTTGCGGGTTTACCCAGGGATCCCCCGTTTGAAAGAAGGGTTGGACTTACCGGCCGTCTCTGGACAATTGGAATCATTTCTCTTTGGTTTCTGGCCCGTTTCAGCACAATTGTAAAGAACACAGGAGGCAGGAACCTCTCCCACCTCCCTCCTCCCCTCCCCCCCCCCCCCCCGGCATTTAAAAAGAATGGTTTCAACGTTATTTAGGTGAATAGTTTTTTTTTTAATTATTTTTTTTTACCGATAACTGGGTATTGGGGCGATTATTTGGGGTCAGTCTGTTCTGAGCAATCGTTGGTT
>JAFLJL010016985.1:13582-23582 GCA_018398815.1 Conus ventricosus
GGTTGTTATGTTTGAGTGGCGAATAGAATGTAAGATTTCGCGTGCAAGGATTCTTTTGTATGAATATGCTAGAACTGTGAACTGTTAGAAATTGATAAGTTCTTTTGTTGTTTCTGAGATGTGTATTACTATTGATTACTGTGTGGAAACATTTCCTTGTGAGGTTGCCCTATTTCCTAGTTTATTTAGTATTTCCTAAGGGGACCCATGGAGTCCGTGTTGGATTGCTTAGATTGGTTTTATTTCTCCGAGAATTATGTGTGAGTCATAATTTCAGATGTGTGAGCCATAACTTCATGTGTAATAGCGTGGATAGGGCTCAGGGAGAATATTGTTTTGTTGCTGTGGTAAAGGTTGGCAGGAAATGGATATGATAACCCCAAGTAACGGGTTGGGTGTATTCGAAATTCAAGGGGTCACTCTCATGCCCGAGTGGGAAGTAGGCAAGGGAGATGGAGAGTTAAAGATTTACCAGGTAGCTTATGGGCCTTATGACTCGGGTAGTAGCAAAATTACAGTGGTGGCCTACAGTTGTGTTAGCAGGTATCCTGTTCCGTCCTGAGGCTGGGCCAGATCACCGCAGTCTACTGCCGCGTACCGGCAGGTGAGCGGCGGTTTCCCGTGCCTGCTGCTTTTTCCGGGAGAGGGAGACCATCCAGGCCGTCTGCCGTCTGTGGGCAGCTCTCCTCCCTACCGAGTTCTTCCGGGAGTCCTCCAGCCACCCGTTGCTCTTCCCTGTTCGGGCGTCCTTCGAGCCTCGGACTCGTCGAGAGGGCACCGCACCAGACCTTCTTCACCCTCAGTGTCCGGCGGGGCCTTCAGAGGAGGAGGCGTCCTTCGAGCCCCGGACTCGTCGAGGGGGCACTGCACCAGGCCTTCCCTCAACCGTTGTGTCCGGCGGGGCCTTCAGAGGTGTTGTGCCAGCGCGGGGGAGGAGTCAGACTGAGGAGCCACGGTCGCCGCCGGGTGCAGAGTCTTCGGGGAGTCGGACTGTGGGAGGCCACGGTCAGCACCGGAGTGCAGTCGTCCGGGGAGGCGTCAGCCTGTGAGGGGCCGAGTACAGCGCCGAGGACTGGAGCTCTCCGGGCCGGGATGGGTTTGTCCCATGGTGTGGTAAAAAGGGTGTAGCGTTAGGGAGTAGGGTTAAGGGTTAGCTACTGCCTCCTTTTGGGACGTAGTGGCCAGCACAGTGTAGGGTACTTGTCGTTGCCTCCGTTAGGGACGCAGCGACCAGTTCGTAGGGGTCCCGGGTCAAAAGAGAAGGGTGGGTCCTGGGGAGAGGTGTGGGTGGTAGTAGTTTAGAGAATTAGAGTCCCTTGGGTTGGTCCTGTCCCTAGTAGTTAGCCACCACGTGTGCGGGCTATCTCTGCGTCCTTAGGTCGCAGGGATATACCGCAACTGGTGCTTTTAGTATAGATTAGGTTCTCATGGTCGTTTCAGGGTAGTGTGGGTCAGTGAAGAAGTGGATACCGGTGTTGAGTGTGGATGGACGTGAGTGGTGGCGCATAGTGTGTGTGAATAAAGAAGTGCGCATGATTGTAATCTGTGTTAGTGTGCTGTGTTGTCTGTTCTAGAGTGTAATAGGCGTGGGTAGGGGTGGTAGGGCCGTCCGGCTTAGCGACCGTGACATTCTGTTTGTCTGTTTGTCTGTCTGTCTGTCTGTGTTCTTGTGTGTGTTTGTGTATGTGTGCGCGCACACGCGCGCGCGGGCGTGCGTTGTGTGTATGTGTGTGTATGTGCGGGTGGAAGGGTGGTGGGAAGGTGTAGGTGAAAGAGAGAGAGAGAGAGAGAGAGAGAGAGAGAGAGAGAGAGAGAGAGTATGTATATGTGCTCACGCGCATGCGTTAATTGGTGCGAAGGTTGAAGGTCAAGAAAGGAAATAACTGTAGTGATGACAAAGGTGGGAGAAGGGGGAGTAATTGATAAAGGGGGCATGCAATAAACTAGGCATTTTGTCACCTCTAAATTTAAAAAAAAAAAAAACCTCTTTTTTTTGTCATTTTAGGCGTTCCTCGTCCCTCAAACAACTGAATCCCCCCCCCCCCCCCCCCCCCCCCAAAAAAAAAAAAAAAGAAATATGCAGTAAAGGCAACTTTTGAAAAGGACTTTTTTTGTCTTTTTTTCTGCAGGCAATAAAAGTAGGCATGGCGGGGAAAGAGTTATTTTCACATGTCTCGGGTTTTACCAATCGGGAGGAAGGAAAATTGTGGGTTTTTAAACCATAGAATTTTCAGAATTCCCAGACCCGCAGCAGATTTCAAAAATTCCCAGGACCGGTAAATTTTTTTTCAAAAATTTTCCCCAAGAAAGTACTTACTCTAAACTGTAAATTCATAATAGTGTTTTCACAACGATATTCTGTAAAACTATATGGCCCTAAATAGTTTAAATTTTTAATAAAAATTTTTCCTCAAATTTAAAGACAGTGCGATGAAGAACTTTTTTTTTCTCAAGATATTTGTCAAATATGACGGGATTTCACGACCTTTTTTTTCCCTGAAAGGGGGCCGAATTAGCCATTGGTAAGCACCACTCATCCGGGGGGTTGGGGGTTCAATTTGGGTACGGGGGGATTTTTTCCCTCGGAGTTAACATTGGTTCTGATCCATTCCCCAGGCAGCCCTTTCGAAGAGACTAAAACCGGGGTTCCATTTGAACACGCGAAAAAATCCCTCACCAACTTCGGAAGAGAAGGCATTTGGGGGCCTTGGGTATGGATGAACATTTTACACTAGCATCCCCTTTCCCCGAAAGGAAGGGGCTCCTTTAAATGGGGGGATAAAAAAGGGTCTTACACATAAACTCTACTCCCTGTCTAACAGCAGCGTCCGCGGGAATCACCTGCGAGCAGAAAGAAAAAAAGAAAAGAAGTTCCCAAAATATTACTTCACAGAAAAATTGACAATTCAAAAAAAATTTTTACACTTTTTTTTCATGAAATTATTTTCTTCTCATACATGAAGTCACATCTTTACAACGTTCCCCTTCGGAAATGTTTTAAATCAACAGGGCTGAAAAGTCAAACAGAAATTTTCAAACTTTCAGTTCATTGAAAATATACTACTTCATAGATAGTTGTCAAGTCATAAAAATAATTAACGACATACATTTACATAAAATATAAAACTTCCAGAGGTTATCAATCATATAAGGAAATAATTGATTATGATGAGAAAACTACACAAATTAAATAGTAAAATGAGAAAATAATATATATAAAAAAATTTGTTTTTTAAAACAATTTAAATAATATAAAAAATAATAATAACAATGAGAACAATTTCTTAGCCCCATCCAAACCCCACGTGGTTTACATGACCTTTCAAGATTTACACATCAATCCCTCACACACACACACCCCAAACACCACACACAAAAACAAAACACCAACACCACACACACACACACACCACACACCCCTTACCACTTACCACGCACGCACACCATACACACACTCACACCCCCGCCGAGCACCACGCACGCACGCACCCCACACCTCCTCACCACACACCAACACCCACACACACACACACACACACATGCGGCGCGCGTACACAACAGACACACACCCCGGGGGCGCGCGCACACACAGACCACCACCATGCGCGCACACACACAACAGGTCACTCACAGGCATACACGATATCACGGGACAGCTCATTCGACACGAGTAAACACACACACCACACACACACACACCACACACAAACACACACCACATAACACACACACACACACACACACACACACACACACACACACACACACAACCACACACCGCCGCGCGCGCCGCCGCGCGCGCGCGCACGCACGCACCCACCACACACACCACATTCACACACACGCACGCACGCACGCACGCACGCACGCACCACGCACACACACAACACACACACACACACACACACACCCCAACACAACAACCACACCAACGCGCGCACGCAAAACACACACCATTTTACGCACGCACGCACGCACGCCGCACGCCACACACTCACACACCTCACACCCCAAACCACGCACGCCGAACGCCACACACACTCTCACTCACACACACCCCAAAAACACACACCCCACACACACACACACCACACACACACACACACAAGCCGCGCGCAAACACCACACATAACACACACACACCGCGCGCGCACACACAGACACACCACACCCCGCGGCCACAACACAGACAGTGTCACATACCGGCAGATACACTTTTTAAATCACGGTAAACACTCTTCGTACACGAGAAAACACCACAACAACACCACACCACACACACCACACACACACACACCACACACACCACCACCACACGCCACACACACACACACACGCACTTACGCACCACGCACCACGACCTCACACACTCACACACATCACCCCCGCACGCACGCCGCACCACACACCACTCTCACACACACACCCACACACACACACACCACACCCACACACCATCCGCGCGCGCACACACACAACACACACACCCCGCGCGGCGCCCCCACAGACACACACACACCGCGCACACAACAACAGTTCACATACACAGCAGATACACTGTAAATCAGGGTGAACAGCTCATTCGTCCCGAGTAAACACAACACCCACACAAAACACACACACACAACACACATACCACACACCCCAAACGCACCACCCCACGCACGCACCACACACCCTCACATTCACACACACGCACCACGCACGCACGAAACCACACACCACACACGCGCACACACCCACACACACACACACCCCACACACACACCACACACCCCACCACACACAGGCCGCGCGCGCGCGCGCACACACACACACACACCCACACACACACAAACACACAGCGCGCGCGCACGCACGCAACACACGCACCAACCCACAACACACCACAACCCCAAACACACCCAAAACGTTCACATACACAACAATACACTGTATCCCACGTAAACGCTCATTCTACAAAGTAAGTGTGCAATGCCACTGGACGTACAGGGCCGACCGAAGCTGAAACGGGCCTTTTTGGAGAGGAGGGAGGGGATGTTGGGGAAGATAGGGAAAAATTAAATATCCCGTTGACGGATCAACATCTCCCCGGGATGACAGCTCACACAAAACCACAAGCAATGCTGGACCCCGGGGCAGCAGGAATGAAAGACCCAACCCATCTGGATAACATTTCAAGATTGGGCAACCCCGCAGTCCCACCCCCCACCCCATCCCCACCCCCACTCCCCCCTTCCCCGACGCTGCAACCACCAACATCCTGCCACCAAAGCGACTTTCCCTCTTAAACACCCGCCCGGGGACCCTGGCTGATGGGGGGTCAAATCACCACGTCTGCTTTTGTCAATCCATTGGTAATTTCACGACTTTTATGTTTTCCTAAAATTTATTGCTTCAAATTATGGGAATTCTTAACAGCAGCATCATAAGTTTAGATTCCCTGGAAATGTTTATTCTTAATAAATTTTTTATCCAAACACAAATCACATTTTGGGGTTTAATGAAAATGTATTCTTCATAAAGTGCTTGTCGATTTAAACAAACATTTCACACCGTTTTTGTTCAGTGAAAATAATTACTCACGATTCTCAGCAAACTCCAGTGGGTTCGGGCCCCGGGCAACCTTAAACTTCTTCGTCGAGTGTGGTCAAAGTCGTAACCCTGCTAAAACAAATAAACTAACAAACAAGGAACGGTTATGAAAACATGTCTTTTTTTCGAGGTAAAAATAATACAGGATACGTTTACACTTTTAAAGCTTGAATGTGAACGAGGGGGGGGGGTGAGGGTGGGGGGAAGGTGGGGGTTGAAGGGGGGGGCGGGGATCGGGGGAGGGGGAATGAACATGCTCAGAAGTTGAAACCATCGGAAAATTTTAAACACCTCTTTTCCCCCTCATTCCCAAGCCCTGGCATTCTCTCCTCCCTCTCTTCTCTCCTTCTCTCCTCCCCTCTTCCCTCTCTCTCTCTCCTCTCCCTCTTACTTTTCCCAAACAGCGCGATTCTTTACACTGCACGCACACTTTACTCAAAGCCTTTAACTCGCATCCGTCTCCTGCACCCGAAAGGATTGAAGAGAGAAAAGCAAATGAAGGCGTGTGGCAAAGGAAAATGGGGTGAGAAAGGAGAAAAGGAACAGAATGAAACTACCCTCCCCTTTGCCCTCCATCTATTTTGAAAAATGCGAAAGACAAACAAAAAAACAAACAACAACGCAGAAAACAGAGGAAGAAGAAAATTTCTCTCGATAATTGGGCAAGAAGACGAAATTTTTATATGGGTTCCGTTTTTGCCAATTTTTTTTTTGGCACGGGACAATGATTTGAAAAACAAATTTAGAGTGCTGCAGAGAGGAGGGTTGGGGAGCAGTATGGGGAAGGGGCACGGGAAGCGTGAGCAGAAGAGGGGTGTTTCGTAAAAGACCCATTAAAAAAAAAAAAAAAAAAAAAAGACGTTGACCTTGCATCAAATGACAAATATTAAAATCGGCAAGTGAATGTCCATAACTAACTGAATATACAGATTTTGCATGGTGAATAAGTGTCAGTTTTCTTAAACGGGGAAAAAATTGGAAATTGGAGGCCTCACGTAGTCTTTTTTTTTTAATTAAAAAAAGTGAAGAAAAAAGATGAAAGCTGGAGGATGAAAAGAAAACAGAAAAAAATTAAAATCTTTAAATGTTTGTCCTTTTTTGTAAGATTCATAATCCTGCCCAATGCACTCACATATTCGTTATGAAGGTATATTTGTTTTGTTTTTTTTTTCATTTTATTTTAACATCATTTTTGTTGTATTTATTGTTAAAGTTCCATGTTTTACTTCTCAACAGGGGCAAAGAAGCAGAATTAGTAGCTAAAGGGAAGGGTTCAAATGTTTTCTCGCTTCCTTCACGGCAAAAAAGACCTAGCTGTGCAAGGAAGTTACCACACTTCAAAACAGCTGAGACAAAAAACTTAGAAAGGTATTAGGGAGATCGTAAACTCCCACTAAGGTCGAACGAATCCGGAATCCGGTCTCTGATCAGGATCCGCACCACAGATCAGCACCAAACTTTTGTGAGTTCGTCCTTAAGCCACGCTCCGTCATTCCACCAAGTTTCGTGTTGAGTCGGTTTGGACATTTTTTGCGTTATCTTTTTGACAGACAGACAAACTCAGATGCAAATAGAAACTAACGTCCTTTGTGACGAACAAAACCCCAATAGATGAACCTGCTTTATGACAGATAAAAACCCAACAGACGCGAATGGAAAGCAGCCTCCTTTGTGACAGTCAAAACCCGAACAGACGCAAATGAAAAATGAGTCTTTTGTGACAGACAAAACCACAACACAGCAAATGGGAAAGAGCCTCCTTTGGTAAAGTTAATGACAGCAAAAATGAATGTGTTCAGATCTTCAAAGAATTGTCAATCGTCTGAAGTTAGAAAAGCAAATTGACATTTGCGAGCAAAAGAAGACTCGGTTACATTGGATGATGATGCATTCATCAAACCAGAGTTGCTCAGCAGTTGCTCAGCCTTCTTTATCAAATGTAGAGTTTCTTCTAATGATGCATTCATCAAACCAGAGTTGCTCAGCCTTCTTTATCAAATGTAGAGTTTCTTCTAAGATGAAACGTATTGCTTTTTTTACGTCCAGATGCTGTCTTCAGACAGAGCAAAATGAATATCCTTGTTGTCATTCGATCATTTTGTTTATACCACAGTAATCAACCACACACACACACACACACACACACACACACACACACACACACACACACACACACACACACATACACACACACACGCAGAGAGAGAGAAAGAGAAAGAGACAGACAGACAGATAGACCGACAGACAGACAGACAGATTTTTCCGAAGTCGTTCGAGAGGGGTGGCACTGAGCCGGTCTCTCTTTGTACTGTTCTCAAGCCATCATCTAGTACTTCTAAACCAACGATATCTCAGAACAGACTGAGCCAGTGTCTCTTTGTACTGTTCTCAAGCCTTTGTTTAGTACTTCTAAACCAATGATATCTCAGAACAGACTGAGCCAGTGTCTCTTTGTACTGTTCTCAAGCCTTTGTTTAGTACTTCTAAACCAATGATATCTCAGAACAGACTGAGCCAGTGTCTCTTTGTACTGTTCTCAAGCCTTTGTTTAGTACTTCTAAACCAATGATATCTCAGAACAGACTGAGCCAGTGTCTCTTTGTACTGTTCTCAAGCCATTATCTAGTACTTCTAAACCAACGATATCTCAGAACAGACTGAGCCAGTGTCTCTTTGTACTGTTCTCAAGCCTTTGTTTAGTACTTCTAAACCAACGATTGCTCAGAACAGACTGACCCAAATAATCGCCCACAATACTCCAGTTATCGGTAAAAAAAAATAATTAAAAAAAAACTATTCACCTAAATAACGTTGAAACCATTCTTTTTAAATGCCGGGGGGGGGGGGGAGGGAGGAGGGAGGTGGGAGAGGTTCCTGCCTCCTGTGTTCTTTACAATTGTGCTGAAACGGGCCAGAAACCAAAGAGAAATGATTCCAATTGTCCAGAGACGGCCGTGTAAGTCAACCCTTCTTTCAAACGGGGGATCCCTGGGTACCAGCAAATGACAGCCGTTTCGCTCCGTGAAGAACTCATCAGAGCTGGTACTGCTGGCTCCTGAAGTTGTCGACTGAACAAAACTTCCTCGGTGTTTAGACGGGTGGCGAGGGATGGGAGGGAGGGGGGTGGGGTGAAGCGGAGAAAGAGACAGAGACAGACAGACAGACTGACAGACACACTGACAGACAGAGAGGGAGGGGGGGGGGGGGAGAGAGAGCGTTTGTCCACGTGTGCAGTTTCAACCAGTGAAGACCCAATCAGGCTCGCTACGGACTCCCGGTGGCAGGCCAGAGAAAACAACTTGGGCTCAAACATTGTAAGGGGGTGGGATGGGAATGGAGGAAGAGAGAGAGAGAGAGAGAGAGAGAGAGAGAGAGAGAGAGAGAGAGAGAGAGAGAGAGAGAGAGAGACAGACAGACAGACAGACAGACAGACAGACAGATAGACAGAAAGGCAGACAGACAGACGGACAGAGATCGAGAGACCAAGAGAGAGAGAGAGACAGACAGACAGACAGACAGACAGATAGACAGAAAGGCAGACAGACAAACAGACAGAGATCGAGAGACCGAGAGACACAGAGAGGGAGACAGAGAGACAGACAGACAGACGGAAATCAAGAGACAGAGAAAGAGAGGGAGCGACAGACAGACAAACAGACGGACGGACGGACAGACAGACAAAGAGACAGTGAAACAGACAGACAGAGAGACACTGCACACCCAGCCAACTAGCATTCGGTTTGATAGTTCCCTTTAGTCCACATTTACGGGTTGTAATAACAACGACTTTCATGATCAATTCGGCCATATGTCTACCATCCTGTTCACGTCAGTTCAGTCCTGCAAATGCATTCAGAGAGACAGACGGATGAATAGACTAGCAAACAGAATAAAAGGTAGAAATATAGATGAAATTATGAATAGATGGAGGGATAGATATTAAACAGGTATGAGGTATGTAGATAGATAGATAGATAGATAGATAGATAGATAGATAGATAGATAGATAGATAGATACATACATACATACATACATACATACATACATACATACATACATAGACAGGTATGTAGATAGATAGAAAGATAGAGAGATAGAGAGAGAGATAGATAGATAGATAGATAGATAGATAGATAGATAGATAGATAGATAGATAGATAGATAGATAGATAGATGAACAATATTTGCGCGGATTAATGATAATAATAATGATAATGAGGACAATTTCTATAGCGCCCATCCTAACAACGTAGGCTACAGGGCGATAGATAGATAGATAGATAGATAGATAGATAGATAGATAGATAGATAGATAGATAGAAAGAAAGATAGATAGATAGATAGATAGATAGATAGATAGATAGATAGATAGATAGATAGATAGATAGATAGATGAACGGTTTT
>JAFLJL010016988.1:0-10000 GCA_018398815.1 Conus ventricosus
ATTTACTTGAGAGAACAGGCATATTTTGACATTTTCCTAAGGATCTCGTTGAGTAAAAGCAGACTTATTGGATTGGATGTTTTCATATTTACAAATCTGCAAGATTTGGGGCTGATGCCAATTTCACCCAGATCCAGTGAGGAAATGACATAGACATGTGGTTTTAGGGGGCTGGGGGGATATTATTATGTTGTTACTGCACTGTAGGAAACTGAGTTCCAAACCTGTTCTTCTGTAGCGGAGGTCTTCGTTCTCCCCAACACTGTTCTGATTTCTTCCATGTCTGTGTGTGTAGATGTACTTGTAAGAGAACGTGTGGGCAGACAGACTAGACATGATAAATCGGGACATTGTGTGCGTGTATGGTACACGATTCTCACATCCATCTGGAAAACCGTGATTTGTTTGCATGGCTCTGGACTTTGAGAGGTATGGGGTGTACAGGGGGTGTGTTGTTGAATTCATGCTCATGTTACCATGTCTGTCTGTATGGGGGATTGTTTCGGTGTGCAGGCACATGTGTGTATCCAGCAGACGGTGATCGACCTGCTGCAGCGTGGCCTTGAGGTCCATGTTGTGGCCGATGCCTGCAGCTCCCGGAGTCAGATGGATCGCGTGTTTGCCTTTGAGGTGAGGTGTACCCATCTGTATGTTTTCTGTGGTAGGGTTATTTATGCAAAACACACACACACACACACATACACACACACACACACACACACACACACACACACACACACACACACACCACAACACACACACACATACACACACAAATACACACACACACATACAGACATAAACACACACACACACACACACACACACACACACACACACACACACACACTTGCACATACACACACAACCACTCACTCACTCACACACGCACACACACTCACACTCACACACACCCATACACACACACACACACATGCACAAAAATACATGCACACACATGTGTGATGTACAATGGGCACAAGTGTACATTTAAGTGCTTTGATGCACTTTTACACATACTTAACAAAATTCACATTCACACAGGCTTGCACATATTTGAAGAGATGTTCCCAAATACATTTGTGGACTTGTACGAATGCATGCTTGTGTACAAACGTGCTCCACACACACACACACACACACACACACACACACACACACACACCCCACACACCTCACTCACTCTCTCTCTCTCTCACAGACACGCACACATACACACACACACACACACACGCACACACACACACTCACACACACGCACTCAAGCATGCGCAGGCACGTACGCACGCATGCATGCACACACGGTCGCATGCACACACACACATACGCACGCACACACACTCGCATGGACAAACACACACACACACACACACACACATACGCATACACATATACATTTGTGGACTTGTACGAATGCATGCTTGTGTACAAACGTGCTCACACACACACACACACACACACACACACACACACACACACACACACACTCCACTCACTTCTCTCTCTCTCACAGACACGCACACATACACACACACACACACACACGCACACACACACACTCACACACACGCACTCAAGCATGCGCAGGCACGTACGCACGCATGCATGCACACACGGTCGCATGCACACACACACATACGCACGCACACACACTCGCATGGACAAACACACACACACACACACATACGCATACACATACACATTTGTGGACTTGTACGAATGCATGCTTGTGTACAAACGTGCTCACACACACACACACACACACACACACACACACACACACACACACACACTCTCTCTCTCTCACTCACTCTCTCTCACAGACACGCACACATACACACACACACACACACGCACACACACACACTCACACACACGCACTCAAGCATGCGCAGGCACGTACGCACGCATGCATGCACACACGGTCGCATACACACACACACATGCACATGCACACACACTCACACGCACAAACACACACACACACACACACATACGCACGCACACACACTCACACTCACAAACACACACACATACGCACGCACGCACACACACTCACACGCACAAACACACACACACATACGCACGCACACACACTAGCACGCACAAACACACACACACTAATACGCACGCACACACACTCACACGCACAAACACACACACACATACACACGCACACACACTCGCACACAAACACTTACTGGTTAGGCTCAGTGCCAATAGGCAGTTACTTCGGCTCTTGGTTTTAACAGTTTCAAAATTGGGAAGCATGAACTTGTATATTCTGCCTCTCATTCTCACATTTTTATTAATGTGCATTCTGATATCTTCACAATTAAGGCATATGAAATATGAACTACCGGGAAAAGGATGCCACACATTCTAGTACAGGTAGACGCATATGAAAACCACTTGCATGCTTACATGCATACGCACGCACGCACGCACGCACACACACACACACACACACACACACACACACACACACCACACACACACACACACACACAACACCACACACACTCAACCACAACACCAAACACACTTAAAACTACAATTTACAAAACAAGCTGTCTTTAAAAACGAAAATCTTCATTTCTCATCCCAGCGATTCCGACACATGGGAGCGACGGTGACGACGAGCGAAGCCGTGCTCCTGCAGCTGTTGGCCGACAAGGATCATCCCAAGTTCAAGGACGTCCAGGGTCTGATCAAAATCAGCGCCCCTGAGTCCGGGCTGACGCCGTCGTCCTTGTAACCAGTGGCCTTTCTTTTCAGACCTGTTGTTGAAGAGCTGGAATTGAGGGTTCGGGGTGCAGTACAATGACTGTGTCCTTACGGTCGAGAGAGAGGAGGGGAGATTATTTGAGGGTTCAAGGAGGTTCCAGACCTTGTCACAGAGTTAGCTCCCTCCTTTTCAGACGGACCCCTCCGTTACAAGTATCTACATTTGTGTCTTTTTTTTTAGTGTTCTTGGTGCAGGGATTGCGAGTGTTGATTGCAGAACAATTGGGGGGAACCTTTGAGTTTCGGACTGTCATTTATAACTGTTTATCACATGTTGAAAGAGAGAAGCACAAAGTCCTGTAATAAGTCGGCTTCTATGCGGAAAGCGCCACAGCCAACCTTGTTAAAATATATACCAACTTGTTTGTTTGCTTTTGGATTTGTTAAATGTTCACAGTATTTTCGTAGTAAATTCACTATATCATCAATGGAAAAAAAAGACCCAGCCCATTTTTTAAGACGAGCGAGTGTCGAAAGTATGAGACTTGTAGACTTCAGGTTCGCTGACTTTTTGTTTTACGAATGAAGGAAGTGCATCATTCCAGTGTTAGCTGAAGTGTGTCGCATTTATATGAAAATGTGGGGTGAACATGCGCTTTTTGACACATTTATGAACCCGTAGAGGGATTTCACCATTCTGATGTTGCCCATATTGGTCGGAATTTAGGGAAGATTTCAAATGATTAAGTGCGTGAATGAAGTAAATGACTTGGTTTTTCTTTCTTTTTGTATAATTAAACTGACGACTTACATTTCACTTGTTGCCTTCTTTTTTCTGTTTTCTTACCTTTCAGTCTATCCATGTGCACATCTTTTCATCCCTCCCGTAATTCGATTGTGTAAATCTGAATTGTTGGGAGGGGGGGGGGGGGGGGGGGGGGGGGGGGGGATGGAATTAAGTGGAGGGCATGGGAGATTTGGAGTGGTGACAGTCTGTATGTTTTTGTTTTTTTTTCCTCAGAAGATATGCAAAAAGTATTGCAAAGACCTGTCTGGTTTGTGGCAGTCTCACATTTGATTTTAGATGTGATTTTCCTTGTCTAGATAATC
Source organism: Conus ventricosus (assembly GCA_018398815.1). Taxonomy (NCBI): domain Eukaryota; kingdom Metazoa; phylum Mollusca; class Gastropoda; order Neogastropoda; family Conidae; genus Conus; species Conus ventricosus. The sequence goes on from JAFLJL010016988.1 coordinate 3,838, forward strand.
AGATCGCAGGTGTACACTGATTGTTCGATAATTTATAAAAGTAGGCTCTATTTTCATACTCCCCAAACTAAGAAAAACAAACCTTTGTTGATTCTCATTTCGGTTATAGAATTTTGATGTTTGTGTTGAATTGGTAGTCTTTGTATGTTTTACATGTTGAAAGACTGATTGCTGTGTTGGACGAAAGCAACTATTTATTTAAAGTTGGGTTTAATTGTTAAAGCAGAGCTTACATAGTAATGGTGTTAAAGAAAAACACTGCCGTGAGAGACAGGATTCCAATAAGAACGGATAGAAATATAGTTAAGTTATGATTGTTATAAAATGTGATGTCCATTTAGCTTGGTAAAAATTTATGTATTGGAAAACTGAGGAAAGGGAAAGTACCAGAAAATCAAGAGGAAAAGAATTATTGCTTTATATTAAACATTGCTGTAAAATAGAGTATCTATGGGAATTTTTTTTTACACCATGTGTCCGGTAAACAGTAAACAAAATATTGAAGCATTTCCTCTTTTGAATTTTGTTTTCTTTGAATGTTTAGATGGATCTGTTTGTTTTCTCCATGCTTTGAACTATTTTGGTATTTTTGTGCTTCCATATTTCTTGTGAGGTTAGCGTCAAAATGCACATTAGCATTAAGCTTTCAGCAAAACTTTCGGCAGGTCTGCAACTCTGAATGTTTTGTTTCTCTGTGTATGCAAAAGTGTGTGCATCTGTCTCTTAGATGAAATTAAATCCAAATGTTTCATCAATTTTCTTGTTGCCACGTCTTCCATACTCGGTGGTTTCACTCTCAGGCTGTTTCAGCTCTGCTAGGGCCACACTTTGGCTCTTCCTTTTGCAGGCTTTGGCCAATAAGTCACTCAATTCCAGTTCTCTTAAGGCCATTCTTGAGTTCTTTGTGTTGCACACTTTGGCCAACAATTATTTGATTCCAGCTCATTCTTTGGCTCTTCGTTTTGTAGACTTTGGTGGCCAACAACTTACTTGATTCCAGCTTTCCAAGGGCCATTCCCCCTTGGCTCTTCGTTTTGCAGACTGGCTAATGATTCACTTGATTCCAGCTTTCTTCGGGCCATTCTTTAGCTCTTTGGTTTGCAGACTTTGGCCAACAATTAATTTGATTCAAGCCCTCTTAGGGTTATTTTTTGACCTCTTCGGTTAGCAGACTTTGACCAATAATTCACTCAATTTCAGCTTTCTTAGGGCCATTTTTTAGCACTTCATTCTGCAGACTATTGGCCAACGATTCATTTGATTCCAACTCTCTTAGAGCCATTTTTTGGCTCTTTTATTTATACAGATTTTAGCCAGTAATTCAACTGACTGTCACTACCTGGCTGCCATTAAGTCACCCACCCAGTGAAGGCCCTGTCTTCTTTTTGTTGTTGACTTGCCCGTTATTAAGCTTATAGAGAACACCAATTGCTGACAACCAGTGAATGAGTGTCTCTCAGGAGTGAAACAATGTGATATACGAATTAAGCAACTTTAGAACAAAGAAAAATATGACAAGTGAAAATATGACGAAGTGAAAATATGACGAAGTGAAAGTATGACACAAAACTGAACTGTGTTACAGAAACTCGACGACTTGTTATCTTACAATAGAGTTATTGAAAAAAAAAGTTTCGGTGTTGATCACTATGAAAAAACAGTTAAGCATTTACATATTTCCTCTACAAAAAATTGTTATAAAAAGGATCGATTTTCCTCTCCTCTCTCTCTCTCTCTCTCTCTCTCTCTCTCTCTCTCTCTCACATACACACACACATATGCATTCAAGCACTGCAATGAGATGAACGCTGTTGACATAAACATTACATTTTAAACATATGCCTCCTGTTTGGCGAATGTTTCGTCTATAAGGAAAGTGACTCTCTCATGCAATCTAAGACCTACCCACCTGTCGATGCGTGTGTATTAATTAACTTGATACATGTTAGGATCAACTACAGCCACTCGACACCTACTGCACCCTGTGAGCCTTTCTCATGTGTTCTTTTCCCTTCTCCTGTGACCAGCAAACGAATCTCCCCAACACTGTGACACCTCCCTAACCTTTGCCATGCTTGGTGGGCATGAAAGTACTGACATACACAGTCTGGGTAGTAGAACTTGTTAAGTGTTCACCACACTGTGACGACTTTTACGGCTTTGTACGTGAAGTATTGCATGACAGGTTCACCTATATCCACAACTCTCTTCCCGCCACCCCCCCCCTCCCCCACACTCCCCTTTCTCCCCCTACTGCCCCATCCCCTTCCCAAAGAGAAACTGTCATGGTAAATGAAATTTAATACTCACAACTTCCTGGCCCCTTTAAAAAAAACAACAAGCACTAGATACACTGGGATACCATGATGTGTAGAAGACGTCATTTCTTGACCAAAAGTTCTGAGTTCGAACTATACACGACTGAATCGAACTGTTGCTTCTGTTGCTGCTTCTACTGAATAATAATGAAAACATCACACTTTATCCCTACTGATCCAGTTTACTTGGTGTACTTCTTTAAAAACATGAAGCAGAAAGTATTACAGATCGGGCGGGTTGGTACTCTCAACTGGAATTAAGTGGAATTCAAAATTTTCTTTTCTTTTTCTTGTTTATTGCTGTTGTTGTTGTTGTGTTGTTATTGCTGTTTGCTGTTGTTGTTTTTGTTTGTGTTGTTGCTAATTAAACCCCCTTTAATGGCCACCTCAGTCGCAATTCGTTCCTTGAGACGTAGAAATCAAGAGTGAGAAAAAAAGGAGACAATTAATATGTGCAGTGAAAGCAACAACAATTAAAATGTGATAAACATATGAATGCATATGTCATTATTTCTCTTTGTCTTATCGTTGAGCGTGCTAGTGCACTCACCTGTACATACATGCACGTGCATGCACGCGAGCAAGCGCGCATACACACACACATACACACAGAGAACATGCTCATTTATATGAACATACACAGATGGATCTGTAGATCTACACTAATCTCGCATCATAATACAAGATATCCTTGTAATAACCAAGCATGCAACCACAAAGATTCACATTCCCTATCATTCGACATATCGTCATACATCACTTGTGTTCTTTTTACGTCAAATATGCAGAACCAACAACGCGCGCACAGTTCACATAGACCCTGCAACCACTATCATTTCACTCCATTTTAAGAGTCGGTTTCTCTTAAGAAAACGGTCTATTAAAGTATCCCTTACAGACCTTAATAGAGTACATTCTGTCACCACACTTCGCCAGAATGCAATGGTATGAGAAGCGTTAGGCAGAAAATGACATAGGCCAAGGAGCAAAGGGTTGTCAGCCTGTGCGATAACATCGGACCAGGGATCGGCAAGAAGACGGTAAGCAAGCTGGCTTGTGACACCATAAAGAATGTAAGAGGACCACGGCGACCTGGGACAATGTGCAGTAGTTACAGGGACAGGGATAGTGCGATGAATCATAGGACAGACAGGTAACTAAATGGAAGGTGGACTGACTACTGCAAGGAGCTGAACAATAAACCTAGCAAGCACACAGCCGTGTTCAAGACTTCACACGAACGTCAGCCGTAAACTTTGGGACGTCTCAATGATTTTCCAGGTCTAATCCGTTGTAAGAGTTTAGAGGCCCACCAAAAATTTGTGCCAGCGTTTATTTCTAAGCTGATAACTGATGAAAAGAATAACTCCCAACCAATTATCTCCCTTGTTTGGGGGGGGGGGGGGGGGGGGGGGGGGGATTTTCACCGATGAAATCATAAACAATCACCAAATATACTGTCAAAAAAAAAAGAAGAAAAAAGAAACGCATACTTTTTAATCTCTCCACTGTGGATGCCAAAGCACTGTAGGATGTAACCAACCAGTGGAAAATGTTTGTCTACGTCTGTGCTTCACGTGTGCTCACACATTTAGTGCCAGTCAGATTGCACGTGCACAAAATGGCCACTTGGACAATTTTTTTATTTTTGGTCGCGCTTTGCGCCTGAGTGAAGCAAATTCAACACGTTTTGGTGAATGAATGCTGAAAGGAAGGCAAACAAACCATACACAGCGAGTCATTCTGAGGAAAACCAGTCCGTCAATACAAAGTGCAAAGATGCCACGACTCGGTCAGCAAGAACGTGAGAACTCACTGGGGCGTTTGCAGACTGGGCAAAGTCCGCCTGAAGTCGCCCGACACTTCAACGTGAGCCAGAGCACCTTCAGCGGGCTTCTGAGTCGTTATTACATCAGCGGCTCCACGGCAGACCGACCACGCTCTGGAAGACCTTTGGCAACAACTCCAGCTCAAGACCGCTACATCCAGGTCAGCCACCTGCGAAATCGCTTTCAGTCAGCTTTATCAACCGCCCAGCAATTACCCGGATTAATCTGTCTGCTTGGAACCACGTGGCTTGTACCTTGATGGCCATATGGAAGAAATTGAGGAGAATCATCTTTCAGACACAATAAAAATTCTCAAACTATCTAATTGCGCCAGACTAGAAATACTCGACACCTTAAGCAACGCCTCAGCGCATTAATTTTTGGTGTGCAGCCGCATGCCAGCAAAAAAAAAAAAAAAAAAAAAAGTGAAGCCGACGATACTGGGCATTACTTATCGTCGGAGATATGGAAAACAAAACAGCCCAAGAGGGAGAACACATTTTCTAAAGATAGCTCCGTCCTGGAAAGAAAACCAATGATTGGTATTCAGATGTAAAGATAGCTCCGTCCTGGAAAGAAAACCAATGATTGGTATTCAGATGAAGGGATCACCAATCAACAGTCCAAGTGAAATGGTGAATGAAATCCCGAACAGACTCCAGAGGGAGTATGGGTCTAAGAGAAGCAGTCTTATCATCATACAAGTTAATGGTTCGCTCGCATATTGAATACAGGAATGTAAAATGCCAGTCACAGCCTGTTGAGGGACTACTGAGGAAAGCGACCAAAATGTTCAAAGAATGTAAAGGTATAAAATGTCAAAACAGACGGAGATTACTGAAGTAGCTTACAGGAAGTCAATGTGCTTGCCTGCAGACGACAACTTCTCTTTGTGATTCCCAAATATGGACATCCTTTCCTTTATGAATTGAGAAAGGAAAAAAAAACAAACAACAACAAACAAAAAACTTCACTACCTCACACTGCAAGTACAATTTATGACCCCCCCCCCCCCCTCTTTTTTTTCTTCTTCTCTTCCAATGATTATAGCTTTTGAAATTTGAGGTGAGGATTCGGGTCAGAATTAGGGCCTAGATCAGATTAAGCCTAGAGTTAGAGTCTAGTTAGGGTTAAGGTCATGCATTCTTGTATTGGAGAATCTTCTAGTTTTCAAGAGTTCCTACCCTTTGTGCATAAACACGCCGTCCTTACGTTACCATGCGGCCTGACTTCGACAGGTACGTGTCTTATGTGTCACCATGAATCTGCACCAGACGCCCCCCACAGACTGTTCTGTGGAGACTAGACACCGCAGGTGCAGATAGAACACAATCCTCAGATGGACACGAGAACTGAACTCGACATAATACATCTACTCGGTTACGTACAGTGTACGGATCCTTCGAAACGTGGGGTCACTTGCATTCCAACGACCCGGACACAAGATACTGAGATGCGAATGGTTCCTGTAGCCCCCCAAAGCAATGTTGCTCCGGCCATATTCATTACAACTACGCATGTGACTCTAATGCACGAAGGTGTGCATTACATTTGAAACGACAGAATCAATCTTAACATTCACTTAAGTGGGATAAATTTGACGGCGTCATTCTCACTCGTAATGTGCGCAATCCAAATAAGTCACGTGGAAAGCGAATAAACGAAAAAAAAAGAAAGAAAAAAAATAAAGGGGGGGGGGGGGGGGGGGGGGGGGAGAAGAGCGGAGGAAGGGGAGCAGAGAAGGATGGGAATTGAGGGTGGGTTGTTGGGAGGGGAGGGGGGGGGGGGGGGCGGAACCCGACACTGTAGGTATGAACTATCAGGGAGATTCTTTGAAACGCCACATTCACAGTTTCCAGGTATTGAATCAGTCACGCAAACAGACACACTGACAGCCTCAGCTTTGAAGTGTCTGTCTGTCTTGTCTTTCTCTCTTTCTGTCCGCTCTCTGTCTGTTTGTCTGTTGGTCTGTGTGCCCGTCTCGTCCTCTCTCTCTCTCTCTCTCTCTCTCTTCTC
>JAFLJL010016988.1:12500-15000 GCA_018398815.1 Conus ventricosus
CACACACACACACACACACACACAACACACACACAGAGCTTCCATTAACGTAAGCCAGACGAGTCAAATCTCACTGCCTCCCAAGCCTTCTCTGACTGTATATCCCCACCCCCCCCCCCCCCACCCCCCATCCCCACCCCACAATCCTAAAAACAAAAAACCACATCACCTGACGTGGCGATTTACGCCAGATGAGGTATCAAGATAAGCCAGGTATCCACCCGTTATGTGCTGAAGAGCAGTACCCGGACTGACACAGGGTGTGATACCCGTCTGACTGGGGGGTCCTTCTCGCCTCTCTTCCACCCTCACCCAACCCGCACCATCCCATCCCACTCTCGCTACTAGCCTCCCTCACACACTCCCCCCTCCTCCTCCCCCCCCCCCCCCCTCAACCCACTGTCTTTGCGCCATGGAGTGAGTGGGGGTGGGGGTATGCGATCAGAGAAGGCTTGGGGACAGTAAGGTTTGACTCGCCTGAATTACGTTTATGGAATCTCTCTGTCTCTCTGTGTGTCTGTCTGTCTGCCTGACTGTGTGTCTGTCTGTCTCTCTTCTGTGTGGTGTGTGTGTGTGTGTGTGTGTGTGTGTGTGTGTGTGTGTGTGTGTGTGTTGTGTGTGTGTGTGTGTGTGTGGTGTGTGTGTGTGTGTGTGTGTGTGTGTGTGTGTGTGTGTGTGTGTGTGTGTGTGATATTTACATAAATAGAATCTCTCTGATCTACCTAAATGGAATCTCTCTCTCTCTCTCTCTCTCTCTCTCTCTCTCTCTCTCTCTCTCTCTCTCTCTCTCTCTCAGCTACAGAAACTCGCTCGTGGCATCAGTGATCAAGGTGAGAGCACGCACCTTAGTTTTACCACTACTCTCGTGACGTGTGGGGCAAAAAGGAAAGAATGAAACAGGTTGGAAGGGTATAAGGAAGAAAAAGAATAGGCTGGAAGGGTATCAGGAAGAGAGAGAATAGGCTGGAAGGGTATCAGGAAGAGAGAGAATAGGCTGGAAGGGTATCAGGAAGAGAGAGAATAGGCTGGAAGGGTATCAGGAAGAGAGAGAATAGGCTGGAAGGGTATCAGGAAGAGAGAGAATAGGCTGGAAGGGTATCAGGAAGAGAGAGAATAGGCTGGAAGGGTATCAGGAAGAGAGAGAATAGGCTGGAAGGGTATCAGGAAAGAGAGAGAATAGGTTGGAAGGGCATCAGCAAGAGAGAGAATAGGCTGGAAGGGTATCAGGAAGAGAGAGAATAGGCTGGAAGGGTATCAGGAAGAGAGAGAATAGGTTGGAAGGGTATCAGGAAGAGAGAGAATTTTCTTCAAAAGCGACTTCACGCACATCATACACACACGCACACGCACACGCACACACACACACACGCGCGCGCGCGCGCGGGCGCACACACACACACACACACACACACACACACACACACACACACACACACCACACACACACACACACACATTCCTCTCTCTCTCTCTCTCTCTCTCTCTCTCTCTCTCTCTCTCTCTCGCACGCACATGTACACACACATACCAGAAAAGTCTGCTCAGTGCATGTCTTCCACACACACACACACACACACACACACACACACACACACACAGACACAGACACACACACACGCACGCACGCACGCACGCACGCACGCACGCACGCACGCACGCACGCACGCACGCACGCACACACACACACACACACACATATATCAGAGAGAGAGAGAGAGAGGAGAGAGAGAGAGAGGAGAGAGAGAGAGAGAGAGAGGAAAGAGAGAGAGAGAGAGAGAGAGAGAAGAGAGAGAGAGAGAGAGGAGAGAGAGAAGAGAGAGAGAGAGAAGGGTGGGGGTGGGGCGAAGAAATTCCTTCAGTCTGCTCCATCTTCCCTGCCCCCCAAGGCTCCGATCACACAGCTACAAAAGCTAAAACATCATCAGCTGACCTGACGATTTGCGGTGGATGACAACAACACACACAGCCAGATAAGCCAAATGTCTAATCCTATGGTGCTGATGAGCAGTACCATGACTGACACAGGGGAGATAATCGGTCTTCTTCTTCTTCTTCCTCGTTCGCCATCCCGTTAGATGAGCAGCCCGGTGTCCTCGATGAAGGCTGCCGTCCGTCGCAGCTCCTCCAGGGTGCCGTACAGCTTGGCTTCCACTGCTGTCGGTGTTGGCCAGTACTTTCTCCTGGATGCTGCATACGTCGTACAGACTTGAAGGATGTGGTCAGTTGTCATTGGTCCCTCACCACAAGGGCACTCTCCACTCTGTCCAATGCCAAATTTTGTGTGCATGTGGTGGAGCAGGCGATTGTGTCCAGTCCTCAGGCGGAAGATCTTGACCTGTTCCCGTCGTCCCAGCAAATGGTATGTGTCTTCTGGGTTGTATTTGGGATGCAGGAGGCGCCATTTTATTCCTTGTTGTGCCTTGATGATTGTCCTAATTTCATCGTATGACACCAGATTGTTGGCCTGCTCCTTCTGTGCACCGTCTTTTGCCAGAATGTC
>JAFLJL010016988.1:34243-74243 GCA_018398815.1 Conus ventricosus
CTGTATTGTGTCCTGTAATCTGTTCTGGTCCTGAATCTGTCTGAATGTTCCTGTAATCTGTCTGTCTGTATCTGTGTCTGTAATATGTCTGTATCTGTGTCTGTAATCGTTTGTTGTATCTGTGTCCTGTATCTGTTTGTCTGTATCTGTGTCCTGTAATCTGTCTGTCTGTATCTGTGTCCTGTAATATGTCTGTATCTGTGTCCTGTAATCTGTTTGTCTGTATCTGTGTCCTGTAATTGTTTGTCTGTATCTGTGTCCTGTAATCTGTTTGTCTGTATCTGTGTCCTGTAATCTGTCTGTCTGTATCTCTGTCCTGTAATCTGTTTGCCTGTATCTGTGGCGGTAACTAACCCTTTTCTTTCTCAATTATGTGTCATTGTAAACAAGAGAAAACCAAGGAAAAAAACTAAAACAACATGGATGTATCAGGACCTCTGCAATTCAATGTTGTGTAAAAAATCAAAGAAACCACCAAATTAAAACATGTCGTTTCAAGCCCTGCCCACCACAAAAGCATATCAGGCCTGAAACACCATATGAAACAAAGTGACAGAATTCAAATGCAAAGTTAACATTCAGCACCATTTATTTTGACATCAAATGACCTGCGAAAAAGAGTGTAACATTTAAGTTCTAAAACACTGATTTCTATAAATTAAAAAAAAAACACTCAAAAATTGACTCGGGGGGAACAACAGGAACAAGGTCTTCAATGTGCTTGCTGTTAGATAAGATAAGATAATGTTGCTTATAGCCCAGCCGACCGCAAAGGGCCACATCAGGGCTGTCATCACGTTAAAATCAACTCACCAGTCATATAAAAAAACAAAAACCTTTCATACATCTCGTTAAATGACATCGTCTACAAACGCACCAGAAACTTTGTTAAAAATCTTTCTTCCGTAAAATCTTAAATCAGATGAAAAATGTTAATCTCTCTTAAAATCAAGGATCACATCAGGTGGGACATCCCTGAACAGGATCTTTATGGACTCCGCTGTAAAATGTTTGTGTCTCACATCGTGCAAGTCCCAACACTCTAAAAGAACATGTTTCATTTGTGAGTGGCGCATGACATGGAATGCACCACAGAGCTTCTTCACTCTTTAAAAGGTAAGCATGGGTAAAAAACGAATGGCCGGTGTGCAGCCGGCACAGAACCGTTTCCTCTTTACGACCTCCCGACGTGGATGGGAGGAATTCCTTAAGGTTTGGACGGATCTGAAAGAGTTTGTTACTCGTCTGTGTGTTCCAATCCTCCTGCCAGAGGTCTCTCACATAATCATTAATTTTGGGTTTCACATCTGAGCAGGGAATAAGTGTTGGACAGTTTCTCTCTTGTGGCGTTCTTGGCTAAACGATCAACCATTTCATTCCCGCCAATGCCAACATGACCAGGAACCCAAGCAAGAGTAATGTTGTAACCGTCCGCCTTCAACTTGCTAAAAAGTTAAAAAAAAATTAAAGTTCTGGATGCTGAAGGTTGCGGCCAGCTATGGCCTCCAAAGCTGACAGCGAATCCGACAGAACCAGAAAGTCCCTCTTTGAAGAGTGTGAGATTATCTTCAAAGCCAAAACCAGAGCAGTAAGTTCAGCAGAATAGACAGAAGCATCGGAATGGATATGTTCCAACAGTATCTGAGAAGGAGCCCCAGGGCAGTAGGCTGCACAGGCCACTCCATCCTCAGACTTAGAACCGTCAGTGAAAACTTTTTGACAGGAAGGGAATTTGGAACAGAGCTCAGCATACAAAGCCTTGTACACCAGAGAGCTGGTAGACTCTTTACGAAAAGCTGCAAGATCGAAACGAATCTCTGGTGTGAAAAAGGTCCACGGAGGTTGATCCGGAAACTTGGAAAAGTCGGAAACTACTCCCAGGTCTAGACCTGCATTCCGCACGTGAGGCTGCATACGAAAACCAAACGGCGGAATACATTTAGGGTTGTTTTCAAACTTACTTTGGAACGGAGGGTCAAAGACACAGTCATAGGCAGGATTCTGCGGTTCTGAGAACAGTCGGATATAATAATTTAAAGACAGTTTCAGCCTGCGGTTGGACAATGAAGGTTCTCCCGCCTCTGCGTACAGGCTGTACACAGGGGTGGTGTGGAACGCTCCAAGACAGAGACGAAGCCCTTGATGGTGGATATGGTCCAAGAGTTTGAGGTAAGACGATCTTGCGGAGCCATAGACAGCACAACCGTAGTCCAGTTTGGAACGGACCAAGGCTCTGTAGAGGTGCAGCAATGTTTTCTCATCGGCGCCCCAGTCGGTGTGCGCTATGACCCGCAGAATATTCAGTGCTTTCTGGCATGCAGTTTTGAAGTTTTTGATGTGGCTGAGAAAGTTAAGTTTTGGTCAAAAATGACTCCCAGAAATTTGGCCTCTTTAACAGCTGGAATGGGAGATTTCCCGACGTGAAGTTCAGGATCTGGAAAAAAACTGACGGAAATTATGGAAGTGAATACACTGGGTTTTTGCAGCAGAAAAGGTGAAACCGTTTTCATCCGCCCACTGATGGATTTTGTCTACGCAAAGCTGGAGCCTGCGCTGGACACTCGGGTACAGGCTTCCAGTTGCGTAGACAGCGAAATCATCCACAAACAATGAGCAGTCTGAACCCTGCTGAACTGATTAAACAATGTTGTTGATTTTAATACTAAAGAGGCAGGAGACAGTATGCTCCCCTGTGGAACACCCAACTCCTGCTCATGGACATCAGAAAGAGTGGTGCCAACCCGGACCTGAAACTGTCGTTCTGCCAAAAAATTTTGAAGGAAAAGCGGAAGATGACCTCGAAAACCCAGATCGTGGAGATCATGAAGTATCCCCAACTTCCAGGTAGTATCGTAGGCCTTCTCCAAGTCAAAGAAATTGCCACTGCATGCTGTTTGTTCAGAAAGGTATTCCGAAGTGTAGATTCCAGACGAATCAAATGGTCAACTGTAGACCGATGTTTGCGGAAACCACACTGTTCTTTCGCCAAAGGCCATCGGTTTCGAGTTTCCACATGAGCCTAGCATTGACCATTTTCTCCATCAGTTTACAGACACAGCTGGTCAAAGCTATGGGACGGTAATTAGATGGATTAGAAAGATCTTTTCCAGGTTTGGGGATGGGAATAATGAGGGCTTTCCGCCAAGAGGGTGGAAAGCAACCTGTAGTCCACACATGGTTTTATACCTGTAACAGGATGTTCAGACCTTCTTGCGGAAGACGTTTCAATAGTTGATAATGAATGTCATCTATACCTGGAGAGGAATCGCTGCAAGAAAGTAAGGCAGATTTCAGCTCGTTTAACGTGAAGGGAAGATTGTAGTCTTCCATGTTGTCGGATGAAAAGTTGCAGGGTGATTTTTCTTTAAGGGCTTTGTATTTGACAAAAGTGGCTGATTTGTTATAAGAGGAGGAATTCTTTTCAATGGTTGAAGCAAGCAGATTAGCAACTGCTTTCTTCTCTGTTATTAAAGAATCCGAAAACTTGAGATGGTTCACAGTGGGACAGGTGTTCTTCCCTTTGATTTCTTAATGATGTTCCACACTTTTTTCTTGGAAGTTTTCGATGTCAGCCTGGAGCAGAAACTTCTCCAGGACCGACGTTTACTGATTTTAAAAGTGTGTCTCGATTTGGCACGGAGTTTTTGATGGGCTCGAGCGTTGGGACCCGAAGGTCGATGGTATACCTGACGCCGAGCCGTTTTCGGACTTTGGAAATTTGTTGGCAATCTGAATCAAACCAGGGTGTTTTTGGCATTTGAAGTTTATCGGAAGACACTGGAATACAGGCTTTAGCACATTTGATCATAGTGTTAGTCAGTGATTCAGCTGGGTCCGGACTCTGAAAAAAATCAGTGTCCTGGAACTCCTTGGAAACAGTGGTTGCAAATAGATCCCAGTTTGCTTTCTTATAATTTAGATGCTGAGAGACAGAGACGTGTTCAGTTGTTACAGGTTGTAGAAGGACAGGGAAATGGTCACTTCCGTGCAGATCGTCATGGACAGACCACTCATAGTCCAGGACCAGCGAGGGGTCACAAACCGACAAATCTAAACACGAAAGTGAACCTGTGGAAGAATGGAGGTAAGTTGCAGATCCGTCGTTCAGACAACACAAATCCAAATCCGAAAGGACATCCTCAATCAGCAGACCTCTGGATGACGTACCGGTACTACCCCAAAGAGGGTTGTGACCGTTAAAGTCACCCAACAGCAAAAAAGGTCGAGGAAGTTCCCCTACAGACTGACAAGGTCCTGACGACAAACCGGGACAGAAGGTGGAAGATAAAGGGAACAGATTGTCACAGTCTTGTGGAGAGTGACTCTCGCAGCTACAGCCTGAAGGGAGGTAGACAGAGTGACAAGACTATACAACAAAGTTTTGTGTAGGAGAAGGGCAACACCGCCTGACAGTCCCAACGTGGATGGTTGTGCAGGTTTTGAAAGAATATTAAAGCCAGAAAGAGTAAAGGTCTTCTGGCTTTGAATTTGAGTTTCTTGAAGAGCCACGACGGAAGGTTTTAGAGACTGACACAGAAGTTGCAGCTCCTCGAAGTTGGAATTTAGACCACGGATATTCCAATGGAATATTGTATTATCCATGGTGCAGAGGGCGAAAAGGAGAGAGATCAGGTCATCTCCTCCTCAACGTCTGCGTCCAATGGACAGAATTTATTATTTAGTTTAACTGGACTGTGTTGGTCTTTGGACCTGCTGGCAGACTTGCCCGCAGGTGACAAGGCCTGGAGTTTGGAGATGGTGGAGGTCTGGGTTGGGAGATGGTGGAGGTTTTTTCTTCATCTCCACCATCTCCACACTGGGTGGAACTCCCTTGCCCGCACGGGCACTGGATAGGGGAGTTCGAGGCGGAATTGCTGGTTTTTAGTCTGCCCAGCAGTCTAAACATCTGCTGCTGGGCAGTCTGAGGGGTGGCGGATTTTTTGCTCCACCAGGGGCATTCATTTTGGGTTGGAAGGTGGTGGACTTGCTACCCACCGAGAAACTGACAGATCTTACTTGCAATGTCTTCGAAAACTGAATTCCTCAGTCTGGCAGCAGACTGACCCGAGTAGGCACTATGGGAGCTTTCTTGGTCAGCCGAAGCATATGGAAGATGCTGTCTGGCGTCTGACTGCCACAACCTGTTTCGGGCTTCAAAAACGAGATCTTCTTTTCCGTTTTTTGACGCGTTGAAATGCAGATTCTTGAATCCAATGAGGGACATGTTTCGTGAAGAGGAGGGATGGTCGCCACCGCAGTTAGCACAATGGGCGGATCTTTGCACGGCAATCATGGGTTGCCTTGCAGCAAATACCACACACCTCTTCCAGAACAGCGGTCCCTGGACATGGCAAACCTCTGGCACATGAAGCACTTCAACGGGGACGGCACGGACAGCTGAACATGAACATTAAGTAAGCCGACTCTTTGAGACCGGAGGCCAGCACTGGGTTGCAGGAAGGTCAAAAAGAGGGTGTTGGTGGCACTCTCTATGTTACTTTCTTTATCGTCACCCTGCGCACTCCGTCACACCCCTGGGACGCCAGCTCCGTCTTAATTTCTGCTCTTGAAAAACCAGATAAATCCCGGCAACGAATCAGCCTTTCGATGAATTTAATTGTTTGTGGGGAGTTACCCGATATCCCTGTCCACAGTTTTTGTTGGCTTTCTGCAGCTGATCAGATTGTTTTTGTGATTTTGCTTTGAATGAGAATGAGCCATTTCCTCAACTCTTGATGGGGACCGAGGGGCACCTGCTATACCTTGAAAACCTCTTTTGAATGGCAAACGGGTCAGATCTGAAAGGGGTATTTCTGCTCCGTCCCTCCATCATAGAGCCAGGAACCCAAAAACATGTCTTCTGTCGAAACTTCTGTATCGGAAGTCACTATCTGTTTGACAATCCCTCTGAATCGGGGTGCTGCTTCCTCTTCCTTTTGGGGGGGACGTTTTTTAAAGAAGTCATATTTAGTTTATGGTGATTCATCTCCCCCTTACCACCCACCATGGAGTCCAACTAATAGGGGCCAGGGCCAAGGAAACAATGTCTTGACCCCTTCCAGGCTTCGGGAGAGATATCGAACAAACAGAAACACTACTACCCTATCCCCCTGATCTTCCCTCAACTCCCGGGGACAGAGAGCTGAGCACTGCAGGGGTTCACTTGGCCGCAGGGGAACTGCCTGTCTTGACCCAGACCCAAGAGGGAGCCATTAGTACACCCGGGCCAAATGTGTACTCCCTGTTGTTGAGTAGGTCCGAGCCAAAGTGATTGTGTTGAGAGCGCTGGCTCTTCTCAACCACCAGGATCTCATTCCCTCCGACACAGGTAGCCCTCCCACACCGCACAGCAAACGCGGCGGCTCTTAAGGAGACCACAGAGAGAAAAAGGACGGCAAGTGTGTGTAAAGAAGACTTGAAGGGGGAGACGAGATAGTAAAGGGCCAAATAAGGGGAGGCAGAAAACAGAAAGGAGAAAGGCGGGTTTATCTTAGTAGATCCTCACCCTTAGCCTATCTGACCTGGGACGCCCTACCAGGGGCATCAACTTCTTACCACGTTTCGCTTTGGCCATACAGCATCTTCACCCTCTCAGGCTACAAGCAGTGTGAAAAAACCAAGCCTATCTCCCAGTATTGATGCCCCCGTCAGCATAGCCTAAAGGATCACTGGGAACACGCAACCTCCGACCACGACAAGGTCGCAACCCCCGGAGGGAGAAAAAAGGCACCTGAGGTCTGGCAGTGACAACGGCTACCGGTGGAATGCACCAAGGCAGTGGTTCCATGAAAAGTGAAGTACAAGAGGAAAACAATGAGCTTGCCCCCATCTCCCCTGTGTCAACTGGGTCGAACAGCTAGGCAAGTTGGTACAATTACATAACAGTAACATGCTACTAGTTAATCAAGTTATCAACCTAATTCAGCCCCATGCCCAGACACTGAATGTCCACTCTTAGGACAAAGTACTGCACCTGAATCAGGGCATTATGTCTGTTTAAACTGCTCTAATAAACTTGCCGCTGAAACTTCTTTCCTTGTAGGGGAACTAAATTTCACTGAATAATTCAAACAAATATGTGTATTCTTAAACTTAGATTAAAAAAAAAAAAAAGATGGTACTGGTCAAGAATAATTTAATCTTCGAGTCTGTCCTCAAAGGCATCAACAATTTGCAGGACTTAGCTGCGGTTTATTTTGTAACAAACACATCATGAAACAAGACAATATTATAAAACTGTAAGGGAGATAATCTGTGTTAAAACTGGCCAGCATAGAGCCTGCCCGATTTATGGACAGACATTGCTGGTGAGTACTGCCAAAGCAATCACACAGCTTAATCATCAATTAAGACAGAGAAAATGCCATGACATGAATGTGAAATTGTTGCCTGTATTACTGACATGGGACGTGGTATCCCTGGAACATTTGTTGGGTTGTGTGCTTCCAAACAAACATTCCACTCATGAGATCTATTAGCTTGGCCCCATACACTGACAAAAAGTAAACTCATTGCAATGGAAGCCCATGGTTTGTCCTTCCCCTGCATTTTTTTTTCTGAACAGGGTCCCTTTTGCCCCATCAAGTGCCAAATCATGGGTGTGAAACATTGTACTTGTAATACTGGCATTGTGAACATTACAATGAGTTTTCGACTTCACTCTTATGTTAATATTATCATTATAATTAAGATTTCATCAGATCTTACATCAGTTACATGTCTTAGGAAGGGGTACTGACGAGACATTTGTTCATCAAATTTATCATGCACAATTTGCATTGTGATCTGATCCATAAACTGAGAAAGGTTACTATAATATATACATTTTGCAATGGAATGCAGGCATTCTCTTCAATGATTTTTTCTCCATGAACAGGTTTACTGCCATCCCTGGGGCATGATCATTTTTTTTTCGATTTCAGTTTAATAAAATACCTCTCCCATTCACGGAGCAGGACAACGGTGCTTGACTGTAAACTCTGGATGAAAGGGTTAAGTAGCTTTTTTTGTTTATATAATTATCCCTCGAGTTTGCCAGTCCAAATGGCCAATATATGGCCTTACTTTTTGTATTACTTGCATATCCAGACACATACTCCAGGGCAGGAGAAGATAAATTTCAATCATTGGACTATTAACCTGACATTGTCCAGCTCTGTACGTGAAGCAAGCTCATGAGACGGTTTGAGTTGGTCACTTTCAATTGTTTGGTAAACACCATCACCAACTTGCGAGACGCGAGTTGTTTTATGATGCGCAACTGAATTATTAGTAACCTGCAGGAGGAAATGGAAAAGGTGGGGGCGGGGTAGCGTGAAAGCGGAGGGATGAGCAAGAATGGGGAGGGGGGGGGGGGGGGGGGGGGGGGGGAAGGGACAGAAGAGAGTAATCCAATAATCAGCACGCATACATAATTTTGTGCATACGCGCGGCGCACGCACACAACACACAGAGTGCATCTCGCAGTTTTCGCCTGATCTCTTCTTATTTTTTTTTTTTTTTTTTTTAGTCTTTGTTGTTGTATTATCTAAGCTAAGTGATTAAAATATGCATGTTCTAAAACTATTTACACATTAGGTAATTCAAAAACCACATATAAACACATTTACTTCTACTCAGTAACGATTGTTAGACTCTTTCGCATCATCTTCGAATGTAAACGGTTTTAGGTCTCTCACCAAACGTTTTAGGTTGTTAGACAGGCTCCTGCCACCGGCAATGACGGACTACAGACGCAGATGTGCTGCCAAAGTCTCCTGTGCATTATGTATTTTCAAATCGCAATAAAACAAATCATTTAGATCCTTGCCACAAAATGTTTTAAGTAAATGATGAAATTCATTATTGTACTAAAAATGTTCAAAATAAAAAAATATAATCAGCTATCAAAAGAATTTATTAACATTTTAATTTTCGGTCAATATCATTCAATGATTTCTCTGACGCTGCCGCTGACGGAAGGGTCAAGTTTAGTCGTCTGCAATCGGCAACAACTGGACCAGCACAAGAATCTTGGTGACCTGATAGCGGACCCGAACAGGTCTTTTTCTTGTGCGACATGCAAGAAAGATTTAGGCCCAGCTATTAATACTTTGTGACAATCTTGAAGTAGCCAAAAAAAGACTGGTAATTTTGATTGACTGTGTTGTATTTTTCGTCGACAGCGACTGCAGTGATTGTTGACTTTGGAAGGGGAGAGTGAACTTAATTTCTTTTGATATATATATTGCTGTTCACAGGATTTAGGAAAATTGTGTTGCCATGCGCTTGAAAATCGGTGTTGCAAGAGCAGCATGCTTTGTCCTTCTCACCTAGTACCTGTCTCTTCCCCCTCTCAGTGTGTGTGTGTGTTGTGTGTGAGAGAGAAGAGTTTAATGCTTATCACAGTAAGACGTGGTTCGGAAATCATAAAAACCATCCAGTCAGATATAAAGTGGTGAGATCTGAGCGCTTATTGCGCTCTGTACCATGCATCCTACAATATAAACAGCTGTATGCCAATGAGTTAAGCTCCCATTGACCATGGCCAAGTCATGCGAATAAAAAATTCACTAAAATAACATCTGCTCTCATAATTTGGCGTTCTGGAACAACAATATATATTTCTAGTACTGAGGGACTCCAAGTCTTTCCTTCTTCTTCCTAAAATACTGGGTCACTCATAATAGAGTAGGGTCACCAGCGCGCATGTTAAAAAGTAAAATAAAATAACATAAAATAGTGCGACTCAGACTGTTGCCTGAGCTAAATTTCCGGGGCAACAAGGGTCGCACTCGATATTCAAGAAGTTAAAAGCATGGCCAAAATTCAGCCCAGGTAAACAGTAAAATATCTGGGAAGTTTAAAAATAGAAAATCGTCAATATGCAGATCTCAAAACTGTCGTATCAATTTGTTTTTTAAATGAGATTGCATTTGTGTCATCTTGATGGCACCCGGCAGTGAGTCCACCGCCCGTACAGAATAGGATAAACTGACTAAGTGGCTCTGTCAATATTTGAGCAGGTTAGTATAACATTGACGCCACTCTGGTGCTTACTTTTATTCAATACTGTTGTTCCATTGGAATATCAATTACTTTAGCTCTGCCTTTGAAGAAGATGTTATGTTTGATTATAAGCTCTTCTCTCTTTAAGGGGTTTCCATTCTAATTTCCTCATGTTCTTCTCGTTTTCCCCTTTTTCTCTGATGTGGTTCCCTGTTACGAACCGTGCTGCTATCTTCTGAATCTTTGCGAGGTTATCATGTCCTTTAGATGGTAAGGATCCCAAAACTGAGCAAACATATTCCAGTTATGGTCTAACCAGTCGTTTTATAGCAGTCGTCTTTAACCTTTTGGGGGCAGTCATTGATATTCCTGTATAAGAAAGCTAGATGTTATTTGCTTTTTTACTTACTAATTGTAGTGCTTCTCTCCATTTGAGACGACTATCTATAATCACGCTAAATATTTGCAGCATTAGTTTCTTTAAGAATAGTATTATGGATAGATAATCTGATCATAATTGGTGAGCGTTTGTTACATATACGCAACACTTGCACTTTTGGGGATGACATTCCATTTTTCCAAGTTCTTTCACTCTTGTAAAGCGTTCAAGAATCTTCCTTGTAGAATGATGTGTATCATTCCTTGCTTCTGATTGTTCTATATACTAAGCTGTATCTGCCAAAAAGCCTTATAGTCAAGTCAGTCAAGTCAAGTCAAGTCAAAATTATCTTTATTGAGGGTTACAAGAATAAGCTTTGCAGCTTTTTTTTCATCCCTGCCCTCACAAAAAAAAGCATAGTAGTTCCAGGAGAGAGATTTCTAACTTATGTCATTATTATAAATTAAGAAAAAACAAGGGCCCCAGAACAGTTCCCTGTGGTACACCTGACCGACTGGTTTACAATGGCGATGACGACCCTTCCACAACACCTTTTCTGCGTTCTCCCAACGAGGAATGTGTCTAGACCATTTTTAGCAAGAACCCGCCAATGCCCGATGTGTTCGTATTTAAGCAGCAGGCCCTCATGGACCGTCAACCTTATCAAAGGCTTTAGAAAGTCTATAAAAAATTTCATCTTCATTTGCTGTCTGTTGTTAAGACAGTTATTAAAATCATTGAGAGTGGTTATAAGTGAGTCTCACAAACTCCTTCGCTGTCAAAAACCATGCGGGGCGTTTATCTAAGACGTCATATTTGTCAAGATGGGCCATTATGCTACTATATATTATGTGTTCAAGTAGTTTTGCTGCATATGCGATTGCTAAGAGATACAGGTCTTTAGTTCTCTGCTTTTGTTTTGTCACCCTTTTTGAATACGGAACAATGCTCGCATCTCGCCACTCCAGGGTATTACTCCCCTGGTCCTAGTAGAGAAAGCTTGGTAAAGTGCTCTGCTTTTTGTCATTTATGATACATCGTAATAGTATTTACTGTTTTGAGCCTCGGTTAACCCACCTGTTCTTCAGCCACATTTCAATTCTATCTGTAGTTCTTGAAAATCAGTGGTGTTGAAAAAAAATATCTGATCCATGATACAGAAGATGTGAGTCAAAGTAGCACAGTTTTTCATAATTGTATAGATAATCATTGTTGTCGATGAGTCTGATATATTAGTATGTATTATGACTGTTTGGAATCTGTAATATTGGGAATGCTTTTTCTTGATCTATCTCATGATTTACTATTAAAACTGCAAATACTTCACGTTAGAATAGACTGTCATGTTGTTTACAGGCAACATTTTCTTTATGTCCTTATGTTTCTTGTTGTGTTTCATTTTCAGACGAGGCTACACAATTTTGGACATTCACTTGTTGTGCAGAGCAGGTATTAAACAGCTACCTTCAGTAACTGACAAATGTGATGTCTTAAAAAATGCAAATCTCTTTTCTCTGTGTTCATTCCCTTAACAGTTCTTATCATTTAGAACTAAATATAAATATATCATATGTCTGATCGAGCAGTTTATCTCATTGTCCATAGGACTAGGAGAGAGAGAGAGAGAGCAAGATAGAGAGAGAGAGAGAGGGAGGGGGGTTATTTTTCATGCATAAATGCCATTATATTTGTATACAGATTTGCCCTCCATTGTTTGTTTAAGCTATTTTAACAAGCAAAGATTAATCATTTCACCAGCCACCGTGGCGAAGTGGTTAGCGTGCGGACACCCGGCTGGAGGTCGTGGGTTCGATCCCGTTCCTGTGGGTTTTCTGCCCCGACCGGCTCCTACCCTGAGTTGTGTTTGCTGCGGACTCAGTGGGAAGACAGACCACACCAGACGAGTTTCATCCACGTAATGGATGCGTTTCTGAGGAGTGTTGCTCATTTTCCTGACCAACACTGAGGTGCCTGTATTCTCGGGCCTGATTGACGCTGGGATTATTATGAAAGTAAGCGTTAGAGTACAGCCCTGTCATGTCGTCTCAGACGAAAGGGAAATTTGTAGCATTCATCTCAATCATCCGCATTCTCATCGTCAGCATTAAAAAAAAAAAAAAATAAAAATGTCTCAAAAACTCTGTGGCCCTTCATGTCCTTGCTCTCATGGTGGACCTCAGTTTCGATATCCTCTCCTCACTGTGATCTTGGTTTGGTTCCGTCGGGGTCACGGTATCGGCGAGTCATGGGGGCCGTTGTTGGTACGGACGTGGTGGCGCCCTCGGAGGGAGAGCTCACTCACGACGGCCTCCGCGACTAAGCCGATTATTGTCGTCATAAGCGGGGTGTCCTGCGTATGTTAGCTCAGTACAGGCCCCCCCCCCCGCTGAACACCACCGAAGTGGCTTGGCAGCAGTGTTGCAGTGTCTCTCTGGTGGTTGCCTCTTGACGACCTTCGACATTGGACTGCTCCTGTGGATTCCGGTGCCGGGGCTGCGGCGGCGGTACCGACCAGCTGTGGCTGTGGACAGGGTGTTGGAACATGTGCGGCTCTGGGTGCACTTCCTTGAGGTTTACAAAGGTCGCAATGAGGTGCGCAGCAAGAAAAAAGAAAAAAAAGAAAAAAAAAGGTTTATCATTTTCTTGATACTTGTTTTCCTTGTGCAAGTTCTTTTGTTGATGTCTATGAGGGACTTGTGCATACTATGGACTTGCATGATATTGAAGAAAAAAAAATACGATTTGAATGGGGTTAAGCCAGGGGGCTTTGGGGCCATGGTCATGCCCGTTATAAAATGATTCACTTTTTCATTAAAGTGTTCGAAAAACAGAAAGACATGCATGTGTTACACAAAGAACGTTTATTAATGGCAGTTATCCCAAGGGCCTTGGAAACACAGTGCCAGAGCTGGAATCAGCAATAGCGGCGTGCACTGTGCCAAGACCAAGTCAGCATAGCCTGGTTCTCCCGAGGTAGAAGAACAGCTGGAAAACCTTGTGTGATGGAAAGTAGAACACATCCGTTCTCTTTGCATTGAGTGAGCGTGGATACCTATCTCATTTTATTTTTGCCCAACCAGATTAGCCTGGTACATTCATGTTGATTAGGACCCATTTTGGTTGGTGCAGGGAATATGAGAAGTGGTTTCTGTTCTTTGTTTCTCATTCTTCATTTTCCACTGTCTAAATGTTATTTGTTTTTTGCTGAAGAAGACCAAGAGGTCGAATAGGCATGTGGTATTGTCCTGTACTTTGTGTCGTGGCGGGTAACTCCACCCCTCCCTTTCTAAATTTTGCTTTCATTTCCACCCTCAGGTCATTCCGTTTTGAAACAGTGTTTGTTTTTGTAAAGTGTAGGGTACTGCAGTTATCAGATTATGGTTAGGGCACTGAGGTGCTGAGTGAGTAAGGGCCATCAAGTTCAATTCCCATCCATGAAGGTTGAAAGTGATGGGATTGCACACCCTCCCTGTTTTTTTCTGGTGAGAGAAGCTGAACGGAGGTCCTGTGTGGTACGCATGCATACAAAATCTTGCATGCAGAGTAGGATAGTGTGTTGATGGGGATGGATGTCTTCAAACATTAACAACACATGCACGGGGTGCTTGCTTAGACGTCCCCCGGAAGTACCTAGTTAGAAATGCTGCTACCTGCATAGTTGGATTGAAAATGGTGGCATGTGCAAACATCTTGTTAAATACATGTATCTTGTCTCGACTCTTTGTCCAGATCAGTACTACAGGGTACATGTGCTGTGGCCTTCAGACAGGTGACATCAACCAGTACTACAGGGTACATGTGCTGTGGACATTCCGACAGGTGACATCAATCAGTACTACAGGGTACATGTGCGCTGTGACATTCCAGACCAGGTGACATCAATCAGTACCACAGCGGTAATGTAGACATTCAGACAGGTGACATCAATCAGTATTACGGGGACATGTAGGACAATCCAGACAGGTGACATCATTCAGTACTACACGGTACATTGCTGTAGGCATTCCAGACAGGTGACATCATTCAGTACTAAACAAGGGTACATCTGCTTGTAGACATCCAGACAGGTGAATCAATTCAGTACTACAGGGTACCATGTAGACATTCCAGACAGGTGACATAAAGGAACTGGACCTAGGTCAGAAACAGGGGCCGGACTCGCTCAGTTTGGCAGAGCGCCCGGGACTCGTCGATCCTGCGTTACGGGTTCAAATTTCGGTACAGGGGGATTTTTTCCCTTGGAGTTAACATTGGTTCTGACTCCATTCCCATACAGTCCTTCGAATAGACTATAAACCGAGGTTCCATGTATGAACGCACGCCACACATCTTGCACACACGTAAAAATCCCATCACCACTTTTGAAGAGAAGGCCCGTTTGGTCGTTGGTATGGATGACACGGTACACATAGCATGCACCTTCCCCGATGTTGGAGTATGGCTGCCTTAATGGCGGGATTAAGACCGGTCATACACACAAAACGTGTCAGAATCTTCCACTCCGATGGAAGGTGGACACTCAAAAGAAGGGAAAGAAGAAGAACTCTGCACCTGTTTTGTTAAGACTGAGGATAGTGGGGAGATAACTGATTGCCCATCATCTGTTGGAACCTTATGACCCTAGGTGTGGGTCTGTGATGGTGATGAGTTTAATTATTTCCTTTTTTAGCGGCCTAGCGCCCTTGTTCTCCCATGGCGTTTCCTCCCACTCTACTTGTCCCGAGTCTTCCACATGAAGAGCCACCTGCAGGCTCGTTCTGTATAGTCCCAGTATCAGCAGTTCCACGAGCACTGCGGTTCCACACTGAAACTAACAGTCTCAGGTTGCCGTCAGGCTACATACCAGAGGAGTTCCTGCGTTGTTGTGACTTTTTTGTTGATGTTCACAGGCGTCGTTTTGTTCGGTATGTGCAATACATTGGATTACCAGCCTCCAAGTGTTGACAATATTTGTTTTGCTGCAAAGTTAACTTTATTGTTTACATTGCTTTTTTAAAAATTTTTTTTTTTTTAGGAAGATGATGCTTGTAAATGCCCATTGGAATGTTTTGTTGGGAGGTCAAAAAGTCTAATTATGGTACCATTTAGATTTCTGGGTTTTTATGTCAGCGTGTTACTACTGAACTGCTCAAATGTTTATTAATTTTTGAAATTAAATAAGCAGGCTTCATGTTGTTTCATTGCATTTGGTGTGTGTGTGTGTGTGTGTGCATTCATGACATTGTGATATATTGTTGGGTCTGTGTTGCCTGCATGTGGTGTGTGTGTGTGTGTGTGTGTGTGATGCCGTGCGGTGATTATAGTCGTTTGCATGTATATGTGGGTATGTCTGTGGTATTGTGTGATGTGTGTCTGGTGTGTTCATAGATGTGTGCATGTGGTATGTAGGGTGCGTGTGTGTGTATGTGTTTGTGTGTGTGCATTTGTATGGTGTGATTGTAGGTATGGTGTATACTCATGCTCAAGCCCACCATGATTTGATGATGCATGAGGTTAATGCATGTTTATTTATGCATGCAAGTGCAATTGTTCCCTTTTGGTGAAAAAAAAGGATGTTATGTTTTCACCAGTGTTTGATTTTGTAGTCAGATTACACAAAAAAAAGACAGAATAGTTTTAACGGAAACCGGTGGGGAAGATGGAGCTGACTTAAGGTCAAGGCCCATGACATTTTGAGCGGCCCACCATCAGTGTGTATAAAGGATTTACTTGAGGAGAACAGGCATAGTTTGACAATTGTCCTAAGGATCTCGTTGAGTAAAAGCAGACTTATTGGATTGATGTTTTCATATTTACAAATCTGCAATAGATTTTGGGCTGATGCCACTTTCACCCAGATTCGTGAGGAAATGACATAGACATGTGGTTTTAGGGGGCAGGGGGGATATTCATTATGTGTTACTGCCACTGTAGGACTGAGTTCCAAAACTGTTGTCTGTAGCGGCGGTCTTCGTTCTCTCCCCAAACACTGTTCTGATTTCTTCCCATGTTGTGTGTGTAGAATGTTCTTGTAAGGAGAACGTGTGGGCAGGACAGAACTAGACATGATATAATCGGGCATTGTGTGCGTGTATGGTAACGATTCTCACATCCATCTGTGAAAACCGTGATTTTTTGCATGGCTCCGGGACTTTGAGAGGTATGGGGTTACAGGGTGTGTGTTGTAAGGGTGTGTGAATTCATGCTCATGTTACATTGTCTGTCTGTATGGGGGATTGTTTCGGTGTGCAGGCACATGTGTGTATCCAGCAGATCGGTGATCGACCTGCTGCAGCGTGGCCTTGCAGGTCCATGTTGTGCCGATGCCTGCATGCTCCGAGGAGTCAGATGGATCGCCGTGTTTGCCTTTGAGGTGAGGCTGTACCCATCTGTATGTTTTCTGTGGTAGGGTTATTTATGCAAACACACACACACACACATACACACACAACACACACACACACACACACACACACACACACACACCCCCCACACACACCCCCCCCCCCCAGAAAAACATCACACACAAATACACACACACAATACAGACATAAACACCCAACACACACACACACACACACCACACACACACACACCACACACACACACTTGCACTTACACCACACAACCACTCACTCACTCACACACGCCACACACTCACACTCACACACCACCATACACACACACACACACATGCACAAAATACATTGCACACAATGTGTGATTGTACAATGGGCACAAGTGTACATTTAAGTGCTTTGATGCACTTCTTTTAACATACTTAACAAAATTCACATTCACACAGGCTTGCACATATGTGAAGAGATGTTCCCAAACATTTGTGGACTTGATACGATGCATGCATAGTGTACAAACCGTTAGCTCACACACACACACACACACACACACACTCACACAACACACAACACACACAAACACACACTCACTCACTCACTCTCTCTCTCACAGGGACACCGCACACATACACACACACACACACACACGCACACACACACACTCACACACTCGCATCTCAAGATGCGCAGTCACGTACGCACGCATGCAGGCACACACGGTCGCATGCTCACAACATACGCACGCACACACACTCGCATGGTCAACCACACAACACACACACACACACATACGCATACACATATACATTTGTGGACCTTGTACGGAATGGCATGCTTGTTGTACAATGTGCGTTCACACACACACACACACTCACACACACACACACACACACACACACACTCTCACTCACTCTCTCTCTCTCACCAGGACACGCACACATGCACACACACCACACCACAC
Source organism: Conus ventricosus (assembly GCA_018398815.1). Classification (NCBI taxonomy): domain Eukaryota; kingdom Metazoa; phylum Mollusca; class Gastropoda; order Neogastropoda; family Conidae; genus Conus; species Conus ventricosus. Next base: position 51,906 of record JAFLJL010016988.1, read on the forward strand.
ACGCACACACACTCACTCACAACACGCACTCATGCATGAGCAGGCACGTACGCACGCATGGCATGCACACACGTCGCATGCACACACACACATACGCACGCACACACACTGCATGGGAAAACACACACACACACACATACGCAATACAATCTTCACATTGGTGGACTTGTACGAATGCTGCTTGTGTACAAACGTGCTCTCCACACACACACACACACACACCACACACACTCACACACACACTCTTCTCTCTCTCACTCACTCTCTCTCAACCGACACGCACACATGCACACACACACACACACGCACACACACACACTCACCACCACGCACTCTAGGCATGCGCAGGCACGTACGCACGCATGCATCGCCACCACGGTCGCAACACACACACACTTGCACATGCACACACACTCACACGCACAACACACACACACACACCACATACGCACGCACCCCCTCCCCCCCTCCTCCCCCCCACACACACATACGCACGCACGCACCACACACTACACGCACAAACACACACACCACATACGCACGCCACACACTAGCACGCACAAACACCACACTCACTTAATTACGCACGCACACAACACTCACACGCACAAACACACACACACATCACACGCACACACACTTCGCAACAAACACTTACTGGTTAGGCTCTGTGACAATAGGCAGTTACTTGGCTCTTGGTTTTTTAACAGGTTTCAAAATTGGGAAGCATGAACTTGTATATTCTGCCTATCATTCTCACATTTTTTATTAATGTTGCTTCTGAATATCTTCACAATTAAGGCTATGAAATATGAACTACGGGAAAAGGATGCCACACATTCTAGTACAGGTAGACGCATATGGAAACCACTTGCATGCTTCATGCATACGCATGCACGCACGCACGCACGCACACACACACACACACATACACACACACACACACACACACACCACACACACTCACACACCACACACAAACACAACACCACATCACCACACACACAAACACACACACACACACACTTAAAACCATACCACATTTTTACAAACAAACTGTCTTTAAAAACGAAAACCTTCATTTCTCATCCCAGCGATTCCGACACAGGGGAGCGACGGTGACGACGAGCGAGCCGTGCTCCTGCAGCTGTTGCCGACAAGGTTCATCCCAAGTTCAAGGACGTCCAGGGTCTGATCAAAATCAGCGCCCCTGAGTCCGGCTGACGCCGTCGTCCTTGTAACCAGTGGCCTTTCTTTTCAGGACTGTTGTTGAAGAGCTGGGTGAGATGTTCGGTCCGGGTGCAGTACAATGTCTGTGTCCCTTTCGGTCGAGAGAGAGGAGGGAGAGATTATTTGAGGGTTCAAGAGGTTCCAGACCTTGTCACAGAGTTACTCCTCCTTTTCAGACGGACCCCTCCGTTATAAGTATCACATTTGTGTCTTTTTTTTTAGTTGTCTTGGTGCAGGGATTGCGAGTGTTGATTGCAGAACAGTGGGGGGAACCTTGAGTTTCGGACTGTCATTTATAACTGTTTAATCACATGTTGAAAGAGAGAAAGCACAAAGTCCTGTTATAAGTCAGGCTTTCTATGCGGAAAAGCGACACAGCCAACTGTGTTAAAACTATATACCAACTTGTTGTTTGCTTTTGGATTTTTATTAAATGTTCACAGTATGTTTCGTAGTAAAATAACTATATCATCAATGGAAAAAAAAGACCCAGCCCATTTTTTAGGACATGCGAGTAGTGTCGAAAGTATGAGACTTGTAGAACCTTCAGGTTCGCTGACTTTTGTTTTACGAATGAAGGAAGTGCATCATTCGGTGTTAGCTGAAGTGTGTCGCATATATATGAAAATGGGGGTGGTGAACATGCGTTTTTGAACATTGATGAACCCGTTTGAGGTATTTCACCATTTGATGTTGCCCATATTGGTTCGAATTTAGGATGATTCAAATGCATTAAGTGCGTGAATGAAGTAAATGACTGGTTTTTCTTTCTTTTTGTATAATTAAACTGACGACTTACATTTCACTTGTTGCCTTCTTTTGTTTGTTTCTTACCTTTCAGTCTATCCATGTGCACATCTTTTCAATCCCTCCGTAATTCGATTGTGTAAATCTGAATTGTTGGAGGGGGGGGGGGGGGGGGGGGGGGGAGGGGGATGGAATTAAGTGGAGGGCATGGGAAGATTTGGAGTGGTGACAAGTCTGTATTGTTTTTGTTTTTTTCCTCGGAAGATATGCAAAAAGTATTGCAAAGACTGTCTGGTTTGTGGCAGTTTCACTTTGATTTTTAGATGTGATTTTCATGTCTAGTAATCAGAACGCAAGGTGTACACTGATTGTTCGATAATTTATAATGTAGGCCTCTATTTCATAACTCCCAAACTAAGAAAACAAACCTTTGCTGATTCTCATTTCGGTTATAGATTTTCTGATGTTTGTGTTGAATTGTAGTCTTTGTAGTTTTACATGTTGAAAGACTGATTGCTGTGTTGGACGAAAGCAATATTTATTTAAAGTTGGGTTTAATGTTAAAGCAGAGCTTACATAGTAATGGTGTTAAAGAAAACACTGCCGTGAGAGACAGGATTCCAATAAGAACGGATAGAAATATAGTTAAGTTATGATTGTTATAAAACTGTGTGTCCATTTCAGCTTGTAAAAATTTATGTATTGGAAAATGATGCGATATGGGATGAAGTACCAGAAAAAAATCAAGAGGAAAGTATTATTGCTTTATATTAAACATGGCTGTTAAATAGAGTATCTATGGGAATGTTTTTGTTACACATGGTCCGGTAAACAGTAAACAAAAATATGAAGCATTTCTCTTTGGATTTTGTTTTCTTTGAATGGTTTAGATGGATCTGTTTGTTTTCACCATGCTTTGAAAACTATTTTGGTATTTTTGTGCTTCCATATATTCTTGTGAGGTTAGCGTCAAAATGCACATTAGCATTAAGCTTTCAGCAAAACTTTGGCAGGTTCTGCAACTCTGAATGTTTTGTCTCTGTGTATGCAAAAGTGTGAGCATCTGTATCTTAGATGAATTTAATCCAAATGTTTCATCAATTTTCTTGGTTGCCACGTTCTTCCATACTCGGTGGTTTCACTTCAGGCTGTTTCAGCTCTGCTAGGGCCACACTTTGGCTCTATCCTTTGCAGGCTTTGGCCAATAAGTCACTCAATACCAGTTCTCTTAAGGCCATTTCTTGAGTTCTTTGTGTTGCACACTTTGGCCAACAATTTATTTTGATTCCAAGCTCATTCTTTGGGCTCTTCGTTTGTAGACTTTGGGGGTGGCCAACAATTACTTGAATTCCTGCTTACCAAGGGCCATTCCCCCTTGGCTCTTCGTTTTGCAGGGGGGGGACTGGCTATTGATTCACATTGATTCCAGCTTTCTTCGGGCCTTTCTTTAGCTCTTTGGTTTGCAGACTTTGGCCACAATTAATTTGATTTCAAGCCTCTTAGGTTATTTTTGCCTCTTTCGGTTAGCCGACTTTGACCAATATTCACTCAATTTCAGTTTCTTAGGGCCATTTTTTAGCACTTCATTCTGCAGACTATTGGCACGATTCATTTGATTCAACTCTCTTAGAGCCATTCTTTGCTCTTTTATTTATAATCAGATTTTAGCCAGTAATTCACTGACTGTCACTACCGGCTGCCATTAAGTCACCCACCAGTGCGAAGGCCCTGTCATTCTTTTTGTTGTTGACTTGCCCGTTATTAGCTTATAGAGATACACCAATTGCTGACAACCAGTGAATGAGTGTCTCTCAGGAGTGAAAACAATGTGATATACGAAATATAAGCAACTTTAGAACAAAGAAAAATATGACAAGTGAAAATATGACGAATTGAAATATGACGAAGTGAAAAGTATGACACAAAATGAACTGTTGTTACAGAAAACTCGAGACTTGTATCTTACAATAGTGTTATGAAAAACAAAGTTTCGTGTGATCACTATGTAAAAACAGTTAAGCATTTACCCATATTTCCTCTAAAAAATAATGGTTTATAAAAAGGAGTCGATTTTCTCTCTCTCTCTCTCCTCTCTCCTTCTCTCTCTCTCTCCACATACACTCACACATATGCATTCAAGGCACTGCAATGAGATGAACGCTGTTGACATAAAACATTACATTTTAAACATATGCTCCCTGTTTGGGAATGTGTCGTCTTATAAGGAAGTGACTTCTCATTGCAATCTAAGACCTACCCACCTGTAGATGCGTGTGTATTAATTAACCTTGATACATGTAGGATCAACTTACAGCCACTCGACATACTTGCCCTGTGGCCTTCTATGTGTTCTTTTCCCCCTTCTCCTGTGACCAGCAAACGAATCTCCCCTACACTGTGACCACCTCCCGAACCTTTGCCATGGCTTGGTGGCATGAAAAGTATGACATACACAGTTGGGTAGTAGAACTTGTTAAGTGATTCACCCCACACTGTGACAGACTTTTACGGCTTTGTACCGTGAAGTATTGCATGACAGGTTCACTATATCCACCAACTCTCTTCCCGCCACCCCCCCCTCCCCCACACTCCCTTTCTCCCCTACTGCCCCATCCCCTTCCCAAGAGAAATGTCATGGTAATTGAAATTTAATACTCACAACTTCCTGGCCCTTTAAAAAAAACAACAAGCACTAGATACACTGGGATACCATGATGGTGTAGAAGGACGTCATTGCTTGACCAAAAGTTCTGAGTTCGAACTATACACGGGACTGAATGAATGTTGCTTCTGTTGCTGGTTCCAATGGAATTAATAATGAAAAATCACACTTTTCCTACTGACCAGTTTACTTGGTGTACTTCTTTAAAAACATGAAGCAGAAGTATTACAGATCGGGCTGGGTTGGTTACTCGCAACTAGAATTAAGTGGAATTCTAAATTTCTTTCTTTTTCTTGTTATTGCTGTTGTTGTGGTTATTGCTGTTGTTGTTGTTGCTTGTTGTTGTTATTTTGTTATTGCTGTTGTTTGTTGTTGTTGTTGTATTCTTGTTATTGCTGTTGTTGTTGCTAAATTAAAACCCCTTTATGTGCACTCAGTCCCAATTCGTTCTTGAGACGTAGAAATGCAAGAGTGAGAAAAAAGGAGACAATAATGGCAGTGAAAGCAACTACAATTATAAATGTGATAAACATATGAATGCTTTTGTCATTATTTCTTTTGTCTTTCGTTCGAGCGTGCTAGTGCCACTCACCTTGTACATACTTGCCAGTGCATGCACGCGAGCAAGCGCGCATACACACACAACAACACACAGAGAACATGCTCATTTATATGAACATCCACAGATGGATCTGGAGCTCTACACTAATCCTCGATCATAATACACGATATCCTTGTATAACCAAGCATGCAACCACAAAGATTCACATTCCCTATCATTCGACATATCGTCATACATCAATTGTGTTCTTTTTACGTCAAATATGCAAGAACCAACACGCGCGCACAGTTCACATAGACTGCAAACCATATTCATTTTCACTCCATTTTAAGAGTGGTTTCTCTTAAGAAAAAAAACGGTCTATTAAAAGTATCCCTTACAGCCTTAATAGAGTACATTCTGTCACACATTCGCCAGAATGCAAGGTATGAGAAGCGTTAGGCAGAAATGAATAGGCCAAGGAGCAAAGGTTGTCAGCCTGTGCGTATAACATCGGGACCAGGGATCGGGCAAGAGACGTAAGCAAGCTGCTTGTGACCACCATAAAGAATGTAAGAGGACCACGGCGACCTGGGACAATGTGCAGTAGTTACAGGGGACAGGGATAGTGCGATTGACAAATTCATAGGACAGACGGTAACTAAAAGAAAGGTGGACTGACTACTGGCAAGGAGTGAACAATAAACCTAGCAAGACACAGCGTGTTCAAGGACTTCACACGAACGTCAGCCGTAAACCTTTGGACATCTCAAATGATTTTCCAGGTCTAATCCGTGTAAGAGTTTAGAGGCACAAAAATTTGTTGCCAGCGTTATTTCTAGTGATACTTGATGAAAAGATTAACTCCAACCATTATCGCCCTTGTTTGGGGGGGGGGGGGGGGGGGGGGGGAATTTTCACCGATGAAATCATAAACTATCACCAAAATATACTGCAAAAAAAAATAGGAAGAAACAAGAAACGCTACTTTTTAATCTCTCCATGTGGATGCCAAAGCACTGGTAGGTAGTAACCAACCAGTGGAAAATGTTTGTCTACGTCTGTGCTTCACGTGTGCTCACACATTTAGTGCCAGTCAGATTGCAGGACAACTGGCCCACTTGGACATTTTTTTATGTTATGGTCGCGCTTTGCGCCTGAGTGAAGCAAATTCACAAACTGTTGGTGAATGAATGCTGAAGGAGGCAAACAAACCTACACAGCGAGTCATTCAGAGGAAACCAGGTCCGTCAATACAAAGTGCAAAATGCACGTCCTCGGTCAGCAAGAACGTGAGAACTCACTGGGGCGTTTGCAGACGGGCAAAGTCGCCTGAAGTCGCCGACACTTCAAGTGGAGAGCAGAGCTCCTTCGCGGGCTATGTGTCCGTTTATTACATCAGCGGCTCCACGCAGACCGTACCACCCCGTTGGCAAAGACCTTTGGCAAAAACTCCAGCTCAAGACCGCTACATCCAGGTCAGCCTGCGAAATGCTTTTCAGTCAGCTTTATCAAACCGCCTGGCAATTACCCGGATTAAATCTGTCTGCTTGGAACACGTGGGCTTGTACCTTGATGGCATATGGAGACTTGAGAGAAACATCTTTCAGACACAATAATAATTCTCAAATAACTTTAAAAAAAAATTTGCGCCAGACTAGAAATACTCGCACCTTAGCAACCGCTCAGGGCATTAATTTTTGGTGTGCAGCCGCATTGCAGCAAAAAAAAAAAACAAAAAAAAAAAAGTGAAGCCGACGATACTGGGCATTATTATCGTCGGAGATATGGAAAAACAAAAAGCCAAGAGGGAGAACACATTTTCTAAATTAGCTCCGTCCTGAAAGAAAACCAATGATTGGTTATTCAGATGTAAAGATAGCTCCGGTCTGGAAAGAAAACAATGATTGGTTATTCAGATGAAGGGATCTCCATCCCGACGTGCAATGGTGAATGAAATCCGAACAGACTCCAGAGGGAGTATGGGTATAAGAGAAGAGTCTTATCATCATACAAGTAATGGTTTCGTCGCATATTGGAATACAGGATGTAAAATGCCAGTTCACAGCTGTTGCGGGACTATGAGGAAAGCGACAAAATGTTCAAGAATGTAACGTATAAATGTCAAAACAGTCGGAGATTAATGAAGTAGCTTACAGGAAGTCAAGGTGCTTGCCTGCAGGACGACAACTTCTCTTTGTGTTCCCAAATATGGACATTTTCCTTTCCTTTATGAATTGAGAAAGGAAACAACAACCACAACAACACAATCAAACAAAAACAAAACAAAACTTCATACCTCACACTGCAAGTCAATTTAGACATCCCCTCCCCCTCTTTTTTTTCTTCTTCTTCTCTTCCAATGATTATAGCTTTTGAAATTTGATGGTGAGGATTCGGTGTCAAATTAGATCAGATTTAAGCCTGAGTTAGAGTCTAGTTAGGGTTAAGGTCATGCATTCTTGTATTGGAGAATCTTCTAGTTTTCAGAGTTCCTACCCTTTGTGCATAAAACGCCGTCCTGACGTTACCATGCGGGCCTGACGTCGACAGGACGTGTCTTATTGTGTCACCATGATCTGCCAGGACGCCCACCACAGAATGTTCTGTGGAGACTAGACAGCAGGTGCAGATAGAACACAATCCTCAGATGGACATCGAGAAGTACTGAACTCGACATAATTATCTACTCGTTACGTACAGTGTACGGGATCCTTCGAAACGTGGGGTCACTTGCATTCCAACGACCCGGACACAGATACTGAGATGCGATGGTTCCTGTGGCCCCCAAAGCCATGTCTGCCTCGGCCATATTCATTGCAAACTACGCATGTGACTCTAATGCACGAAGGTGTGCATTACATTTGAAACGGACAGAATCAATCTTAAATTCACTAAGTGGATAAAATTGACGGCGTCATTCTCACTCGTAATGTGCGCATATCCAAATAATGTCACGTGAAAGCGAATAAAACGGAAAAAAAAGAAAGAAAAAAAAAAAGGGGGGGGGGGGGGGGAGAACGAGCGGAGGAAGGGGAAGCGAGGGGGCTGGGAATAGAGGGGTGGGTAGTTGGGGAGGGAGGGGGGGTGGGGGGGCGGAACCGACACTTAGGTAAGAACTATCAGGGAAGATTCTTTGAAACGCACATTAACAGTTTCCAGGTATTGCATCGTCACGCAACAGACACACTGACAGCCTCCGCGTGAAGTGTCTGTCTTGTCTGTCTTTCTCTTTTCTCGTCGCTCTCTGTCGTCTGTCTGTTGGTCTGTGTGCCGTCTCGTCCGCTCTCGTTCTCTCTCTCTCTCTTCTCCTCTCTCTCCTCCTCCTCTCTCTTCTCTTCTCCCCCCCCCCCCCCCCCCCCCCCCCCCCCCCCCCCCCCCCCCCCCTCCCCCCCCCCCCCCCCCCCCCCTCTCTGTGTTGGGTTCATTTTTTTTTCCTGACCCCATTCGAATAACAGCGGCATCGTTGGTTAGGCTCAAGATACATTGGAGATTCTGATACCTGTCTGACTGTTCTGTCTGTTCTTTCTGTCTGTCTGTCTCTTACTCTCTGTCTCTGTCCTCTCTCTGTTCTGCTCTCTGTCTCTGTCTCTCTTCTCCTTGCCCCTCTCTCCCCGTTTAGGTCTTCTATCTGTTTATGTCTCCCAATTCTGTCGTCACGGGTAGGCGTTATTAAGCCGGAAAAAAAGAAAAGGAAACAAGAAAGAGGGTTTGGGAGGGCAAGTGTGTAGGGAGGAGGACAGTTACAACCGATCTGACGTACATCACACACACACACACACACACACAACACACACACACACACACACACAACACACACACACACACCCACACACACGCACACAACACACACACACAACACACACACACACCGAGAGAGAGAGAGAGAGAGAGACGAGAGACGAGAGGAGAGAGAGAGGAGAGAGAGAGAGAGAGAGAGAGAGAGCGAGAGATTCCATTTCGAAATCGAGGGATACACACCACACACACGCACGGCACCGCACGCACGCACGCACGCACGCAGGCACGCACGCCCGCACGCCGCCGCACACACACACACACACACACACAACACACACACGAGCTCCATTAACGTCAACAGACGAGTCCAACCTCACTGCCTCCCAAGCCTTTCTGACTGATACCACCCCCCCCCTCCCCACTCCCTCACCCCACCCCCACCCCCACCCACAATCCACAACACCACCCCACAAAAAAAAACCCCACATCACTGACGTGGCGATTACGGCAGCCAGAGGAGGTATCAAGCATAAGCCAGGTATACACCCGTTTTATGAGCTGAAGAGCAGTAACCCGGACTGACACCAGGGGTGGGTGATTCCGGTCTGACTGGGGGGGTCCTTATCGCCTCTTCTTCCACCCTTCACCCCAACCCGCACCATCCCATCCCACTCTCGCTACTTGCCTCCCTACACACTCCCCCCTCCTCCTCCCCCCCCTCACCCACGGTCTTTGCGCCAAGAGTGAGTGGGGGTGGGGGGTATGCGATCAGAGAGGCTTGGGGACAGTAAGGTTCGACTCGCCTGATTGCGTTTATGGAATCTCTCTGTCTCTCTGTGTTGTCTGTCTGTCTGCCTGGACTGTGTGTCTGTCGTCTCTTTCTCTGTGTGTGTGTGTGTGTGTGTGTGTGTGTGTGTGTGTGTGGGTGTGTGTGTGTGTGTGTGTGTTGTGTGTGTGTTGTGTTGAGTTTGTGTTGTGGGTGTGTGTGTGTGTGGTGTGTGGTGTGTTGGGTGTGTGTGGTGTGTGTGTGTGTGTGTGTGATATTTACATAAATAGATTCTCTTGATCAATAATGGAATCTCTCTCTCTCTCTCTCTCTCTCTCTTCTCCTCTCTCTCTCTCTCTCTCCTCTCTCTCTCTCTCTCTTCTCTCAGCTACAGAACTCGCTCGTGGCATCAGTGTCAAGGTGAGAGGCACGCACCTTAGTTTTGCCACTAACTATCGTGAGTGTGGGGCAAAAGAGGAAAGAATGAACAGGTTGGAAGGGTATAAGGAAGAAAAAGAATAGGCTGGAAGGGTATAGGAGAGAAGAGAATGGCTGGAAGGGTATCAGGACGAGAAGAGAATAGGCTGACGGGTAAAATTTCCAGGAAGAGGAGAGACTAGGTTGGAAGGGTCTCAGGAAAGAGAGAGAATGGCTGGACTGCATGGGATCAGGTAGAGCGAGAATAGGTGGAAGGGTTCGGAGAGAGAGAATAGCTGGAAGGGTATCAGGAAGAGAGAGAATAGGCCTGGAAGGGTATCAGAAGAGATGTGAATGGCTGGAAAGGGTATCAGGAAGAGAGCGAATAGGTGGAAGGGTATCAGGAAGAGAGAGAATAGGCTGGAAGGGTATCAGGAGAGAGAGAATAGGTTGGAAGGGTATTCAGGACGACGAGAGAATAGGCTGGAAAGGGTATCAGGAAATAATGAGAGAGAATAGGTTGGATGGGAAACAGGAAGAGAGAGAATTTTCTTCAAAAGCGGACACTTCACGCACATCATACCAACGCACACGCAACGCACACACACACGCACACCACACACACACACACACACGCGCGTGCGCGCGCGGCGGGCGCGCGCGCGCGCACACACACACACACACACACACACACACAACACACACACACACACACACACACAACACACACACACACACAATCTCTCTCTCTCTCTCTTCTCTCTCCCTCTCTCTCTCTTCTCTCTTTCTTCTCTCTCTCTCTGCTCGCTCGCAATGTACACACACATACCAAAAAGTCTGCTCAGTGCATGTTCTTCAAACACACAACACACACACACACACATACACCACACACACACACACACAACTCCACCACCCGCACGCCGCACACATACACGCACACACCACACACCACACAACACCACACAACACACAACAACACACACATGATCAGAGAGAGAGAGATAGAGAGAGAGATCGAGAGGAGAGCGAGATGGAAGAGAGATGAGAGTTGAGGAGAGAGAGAGAGAAGGGTGGGGGTGGGGCGAAGAAATTCCTTCAGTCTGCTCCTATCTTCCTGCCCCCCCCCCCCCCCCCCCCCCCCCCCCCAGGCTCGATCACACCAGCTACAAAGCCAAAACCGCATCAGCTGACCTGACGATTGCGGTGGATGACAACAACACACACAGCCAGACAGATAAGCCAAATGTCCAATCCCTATGGTGCTGATGAGCAGTACCATGGGGTGGGGGAGGGGGGGGGGGGGGGGAACTGACACAGGGGAGATAATCTGTCTGCTTCTTCATCTTCCTCGTTCGCCAATCCGTTAGATGAAGCGCCGGTGTCCTCGAAGAAGGGCTGCCGTCCGTCGCAGCTCCTCCAGGGTGCGTACAGTTGGCTTCCACTTCTGTCGGTTTTTGGGGTTGGCAGTGACTTTCATCCTGGGGATGCTGCATACGTCGTTACGACTTGAAGGATGTGTCAGTTGGGGGTTCTTTTTTTTTTTTTTTTTTTCAGTTGTCATTGGTCCTACACACGGGCACTTTCCACTCTGTCCAATGCCAATTTGGTGTGCATGTGTGGAGCAGGCGATGGTGGTCCAGTCCTCAGGCGGAAAGATCTTGACCTGCTCCCGTCGTCCAGCAAATAGGTATGTGTTATCTGGGTTGTATTTGGGATGCAGGAGGCGCATTTTATTCCTTGTTGTGCCTTGATGATTGTCCTAATTTCATCGTTTGTGACACCAGGGTTGTTGGCCTGACTCCTTTCTGTGCACGTCTTTGCCAGATGTCCGCTTTGTCAAAGCCTCTGATGCCACAGTGAGCTGGTACCCATTGTATCCCACTTTCTCCACTCTGGCACTCAGGGCAACAAGGGCTGAAGTGAGCTGGTTTCTGTTCTTGCGCGGGAGTTCTTGGGGCTTGGAGCACGGAGAAGAGCGTCAGAGAAGCCACACCTGCCCCGTTGTTCTTTTGGAGTTCCTGCTAGACTGTTGTGGCTGCCTCCAGAGGGCTTCTCGCTCAGCTCGGAAGTTGGTGGAGTAATTTCCAGTTGGAATTGTAATGTCTTTCATCTCGTCTTTGTACGGAGGAGATTCCAGCTCCACATTCCCTCGTTGCCTCTTAGGCGGCCATCTGTGAAGACATGGGTCCAGTCTTCCTGGGTGATACTGGTTGAGATGTACTCATGGCCAGAGCCTTCTTTGGGTGTTGACTGTATTTTCTCTCTTCTCCACTCCGGGAATGCTGTGGACGACTGTTGGGAACCACCTGGCATCTTCCAAGATGGGTGCGGTGACATTTTGCCGGATAGGGCTTTGCTTCTTGTTCCATCAAGACTGGAGTTTGCTCTTTCAAGGCGTCTTGATGGTGATGAAGCTGCCTCTTTTCAAACCGGCTCTTGGGTGGGTATGTTCTCTACTCATTCTGTTGTTCATTGAGATGGTCTGTTTCAAGGCGTTTGAATTTTGTTGCTTGGTTTGAGTGATTCTTTGTGTCCCTTCTGTCTCTCATTGGACTGTATAGCCAGTGGTCTCTTCCATCTTCAGGGATTGGGGTGGATTCATGGCGCCAGTTATGACACGCTGAGCTTGGTTTCTCGTATCTTGTTGAGATGGTCGAGGTTATAGACTTTGCAGCTGATGCCCATGCTGACGTCCCGTTATCAACTTACAGGGCGGACTCTCCCTGGTATAGTGTCTCTTCAGGATACGTTCGTCAGCCCCCCAGTCGTCCCGCAAAGTTTCTCATGATCGCCAGTCTAATTGGCTTGGCTACAGCATCTGGTGGTCTGCTGTTTCCAATTGAGCTGCGGTCAATGGTCACTCCCAGGTAGTAGGTGTAGGGTTCCTCTGCAAGCCTTTGGTTGTTCAGTGTCAGCTTCGCCTCCTTGGTCTTTGCTGGTAGGCTGACGACTGTGTGGTTGTTTTGTTGTGATGTTGACAGAGACAAGCCATTCTTGGTCAGGTCGCTGATCTTGTTTGAGCGCAGTCTGGAGGCGTACCTGGCTGTGGTGGTGTACTCTTCAGAGTACCAAAGCACCAGATCATCTGCGTAGATCGCTCCTTGCCCCTTTTGGCAGTTTCTCTGACGATGTCATCTATGAGATGAGGAACAGCGTTGGCGATAAGGACTCCTCTTGTGGTACTCCCTGTCTCAGCACCTTCTTTTGCTCTTTTGGCCCTGAATCTTTACTCGGGTCTTGGCGGTTGTGTAGGTACTTGGCTGATCCAGGTGTACATCTCCCGCAGACACACCACATCGCCGTAGTTTGAGCTAGTCCGTCCTTCAGACTTTTCGAAACGCCTTCTCCATGTCCAATCCAGACAGCAAGCGTGTTCTTCTTTTCTGGGAAAGCGACCTCACTGCTTTGCGTGATGAATGTGATCTGGTCTTCTGTTGATCTGTGTTGGCGGAAGCCTGCCTGTTCAAGGCTCTCTCAGCAAGCTGTTGCTCCTCAAGGTGCCAGACAAGCTTGTGTGACAAGTCTCTCCACAGCTTCCTAAGAGCCCACTTGTTAAGGCTGTGGGTCTGTAGCTGTCAGCCTTCGACTGTCCTTTCCCTTTTTGTGAATTGGGGGGATCATGTCTGTTTCCCTCCAACACTGTGGTACTGATCCTGTCTTCCAGCTGGAGTTATTTTAAGATTTTTAGAATGACTGCCTTGCTTTCATCCCAAGGATGGCAGAATCATTTCTTTTGTGATTCCGTCTGGCCAGGTGACGGGTGGTCCTGTCGCCACCCTCCCCTCCACCCCCCCTCCCGCCCACACCATATCCGCTCTTCTACCAACTGCTGTTCTCCACACACACGCACACACACACACACACACACCACACACACACACAACACCGCGCGCGGCAGCGCACACACACACGCACGCAGACACACACGCATATACGCCCGCACGCACGCACACACACACGCACGCCCGCACGAAGCGCGCGCGCGCGCCGCGACAACCACAACACACACACACACACACACACACACAACACCACACTCCACACACACACACACACACACACACACACGCAACGCACGCTCGCCACGCACGCACGCAGACACACGTTTTGTTTTTGCACATTGTTCGTTCGCAGCGGGGAAAGCTACCGTACGGTACCAGATGTGTGAATGGGAGAGTTGGGAGTGTTCTACCCCCCCTCATCCCTCCCTTGCATTCTGTGGTTCTGTTAGGCGTTCTCTCCCTAAAAGTCCCTGACGATGGCACGACGGAGCTTTTTCGCTTCAAAAGATCTTTTTATAGCTTGCCTCATTGCTGTAGTCGGCCAATGAACCGAAACAGCGTTTTTCAGGGCTGCTTAAACACATACTTATGGCCAACCACTAAAAGAAACAAACATAAACAAAACAACGAAAACAAACGAGAGACGAGAGAGAGAGGAGAGAGAGAGAGAGGAGAGAGAGGAGAGAGATGAGAAACAGAACAGACAGACAGAATTGTATTCAAAAAGGCCAAAAGCCCCATTTGAAGGGTGTTGTGAAACAATACAATGAAATTATATGATGCAAATATGAATGACACTGTCATCCCATTATAAGCATGAGGACGAGGTCAAAATGCAAAACTGGAAACCGTTTCCAAGTTACAAAGAAAAATAATGGAAATTCAATAAAGAAAATCATTACATTCGTACATTTTAGACTCAATCAAACAAATTACATTCATACAGCAACAGATTTGATAACTCAGATATAGCTATTTCTCTTCTCTTAAGGCTTTGTAAAGATATACAGCAGATTTTAACGACTTCTGTCTTCCCTTCGTGTGTAAAGTGATGTTTAATCTGAAATCACTAGGATTATTATGATATTTTGGGATGTATTAAAACTATGTTCTTAAATATCGAAGCAGGGAACAAAAAACAAGTGCATTTCATCATCTGTGGCAGATCTAAACAATGGGCATTTCATGACCGTTCGTTATCCTGTTATATCTTGAACTGTGCACTGAATAAATTAGAAATCCCAAATCTTAAATCTTGTTAGTGTGTATCGTTTAAATCTGTTCCAAATCCAAAAGTTAGTTATGTCTCCAGATCATGAGACATCTTGAATTTTGTTTCTATAGTTTTATTAAATCTGGTCACTGCATCATTATGAAATTCCAGCTTTGCACCTGCAATCGATAATCTTTGTTTGAAATCTTTATAAGAATTTATACATCCTACACCTTGATTTTCCATACGTAACAGAAGCCATTACTTTCAAAACATCTCGAACTTTCGAAGCCCAATTAACTTTTCCTCTATTTGAAAAAATTTAATAACATTGTATATGCTCACCAGCGTTGGCATTGCCCCGAGGGGCCCGATGGTCATTTGCAGGGGTTTCGTTGTTTCCCCCACTTCACGGTTTGCATTTGAGGGAGAGGTCATATGCAGATCTGGATGAAGCTGGATCTGAGGGGGCCATGTGCCAAATGTCTTCCAAGTTAGACTTCTTTAGGTGCATTCTCCCACGTTGTCCATTGCCCTTGCTGGCTCTGTGGACTGCTTTTTGGAGTTCTTTTTTGGTCTTCTTTTTCTCATCTCTGTTTCATATGTCTTTTTGGCTTTTCCTTTGGCCTTTGACCACCATTCGTTTTGGTCACCCCCAGTCCTTGTCTGTTGGTCTGTGTGTGTCCTGTTATTTCTCTGATCTTGAGACTTTTTTTTTGCAGAATCCATCGCCTCTTGAACTTTCCATTTTCTGCCTGTCTTCAGCTGGGGCTTGATTGCTTCAAAACACCTTGTCTCTGAGTCCTCCAGCATGCTTTGAAGTCTGATTTCCCTGCTTTGTATTCTCCAGGATGGATTTCAGTGGTAGTTTGAGTTTTGGCTTGGCGACAGTTACAGCGCGATGTCAGTCGGGACAGGGGTGGGACACCAACCCTTTTCCTTGGGGAACTTGTTGATTTTGGCTTCCATTGCTCCATGTGCTGGTGCAGATGTCGTTATCATCAGAGGCCATAGGGCTTTGGTATCAGCATGAACTGCAGACACCAACCTTTGGGTATTTGCCAGGGAGCCCACATGGTCAATGGTCTCCAAGCCTTCTTCCGCCATCTGCTTGGTTTCTTTTGCTCTTTGTGTGTCTTTCAGGTATATCATACCATCTTCCAAGGCTCTTGACTGGTTCTTCTGTGACTGTTGGAATGGCCTGGTTGGCAACACGAAGCCCAAACAGATTCGGCCACTTTTCCTTTCCTCAGTGAGAGACCCCGTGATTTCTTTGGCTTGAACTTCATTCTGGATGAGGCAACTATGTCGTCCAGCCTCTCCAGCACATGAGTGTCTCGTTTCTTGGATGAAATCACTGTAGTGTCATCCATGAAGGCCTTGAGAGGAGGTATCTTGTATCCATCGCCAAGGTCTGTTTGTCTCGCGTTGTTTGTTGCTGTTTCAAGATGATTTTCCTTGCCAGCAGAACAGTATCGGGGAAATTGCACAGCCCATTCCCAATGCCCATTCCAAGTTGATCCAATCAGTTGTGTACTCCTTGGTAGAAAAACCCGCATTGGGGAAGCCATTGAAGTACTTCTTGAGCATGTCGCGGATGTTCTTTGGCCACTTGGTACATTCACGAGCCAACTGTATCATCTCATGGGGCACAGCCCATATGCGTTTGCCAGATCAAGCCACACTACGTCCAGGTCTCTCTTTTCTTTTTTTTGCTTTTTGGATTGCGCCCCCGATCATTGTGGCGTGTTTACACAGCCAAGCCACGCCTGGGATGCCACCTTTCTGGACTGACACATCCAAGTACTTTGTTTTCCATCAGGTACTTGGTCAGCCTTGCTGCCATGCAGAGAAGAAGTTTTTTCCCTTCAACGTTCATTTAGTGATTTGGCCTGAAACTGGCTGATGTCACTGAGTTTTGCTCTTTGGGGATTTTACACCATCTCCCGTCTTCCACTGGGGCCACTGATCTTCTGGTTTCTCCAAGCCGATCCCCGCAGCTGTGGAGCCACTCCAGCCCCTTGGGACATTTCTTGTAAAGCTGGTAAGGTTTTCCCGTTTGGCCCTGTGATGATTTGGCTCTGGCTTTGTCGACCCCTTCTTGATTTCCGCCAACGTTGGAGGCTTGCCATTGAACTGTTCCTCGGGGTTTGGTTGGCCACACCGACTTGATGTCCGAGTGGTGCTTTGCTCTGTGAGTCAGAGTATGTTTTCCTCAGATGCTGCTCAAGAACTCCTTTGTCCACACTTAGGGTCCCAGATTTTGGTTGCTCAAACAGTGTTCTGGCAAACTGGAAGGGGTCTCTGAAGAAGCGCTCTTGTGTCTTCTTCTTTTTGCTCTTCCTCTTCCTCCCCAGTTTCCCGCTTTGCTGAGGGCGCTGTGTTTTTCTTTCAGGTCTTCCACATTTTTTTCCAAGCCTTGTTTTTCAGCTGGCAGTGCGGTTTTTCATATGCTTCTTGAGGTTTTTTTTGGACATTTGATCTTGTCCTTTCTTTCTTGGCGTCTGGATTTCTTTGGAGGTGTTTTCTCTTTGGTAGTTTTACTCCATAGGCGTCTCTACATGTGGCATACACAATGTCCCCATATGTGGCTAGTTTGTGTTCCAGGGTGCTTTCCCTACCCAGTGCATCGAGTCTTTGGAGGGATTTTTGCACCCCAGTTTCTCCCAATTTTCCCGTTTCGTTTGCTCGTGGCAGGTTGAGTTTCAGGCGCCTGGGCATCGAGGGCCTGTGCAAATTCCTCATCCGAACCAACAGCGTGGATGTCCTTGGCACTGTGGTTTAAATCCTGGCCTTGGTCTTCCGAGTTTATCTGCTGATGCAGTGCGCTGCTGCTCATTCAGATGAGTCTTCACCATCCCATCTTTGTCCTGTGGTCTTCATGCCACGGGTGGTAGCGAAACGCTTTCCCAGACACATGGATATTCCATTGGTCCATGTTCATAGTCCGTTTGGGATTTCCCAGTCGTGATTGGTTGAGCACCGATGGATTCATCATTTCTTCCCCCTTTCGGTGAATCCTGGGAGCATCTTTTCCTTTATTCTTAGTAGCAACAACAAACAGCAGCAACAACAACAACAAACAACACACACACCACACACACACACACAAAACCACACAAAACACACACACACACACACACACACACACACACACACACACACCAGTGTGCATGATACGGGCCGTTCTCCAAAATTTTACGGAGTGTGGCCGTAAAGTTAGCTGGGGTGCACAGAATTACCTATATCCCAAAAATTCTGATTTTCACTCGAAGCTCGAGAAGATATACATGCAAACTGTGTTTCCAAATTGTGTACGGGACAAAAAGTGTAGAAGAAGAGATTGCTGCACAATTAGCCAGTGCCGCTGAAAAACGCTGTGCCAGACAACACACCCACCATCATGCCGGGCCCTTGTTACACAAGAGGAGTTTCGAAGCCTTCACACAACGGGCAAAATAGCACACTTCGAAACCTGGGAGGGTGCTGTGAACCACGGGCCCCGAACAAATGTTTCAGTGTGAGAGGGCCAGGCGTGGGGAAAATTTGGGCCCAGCTTATGGCGGGCCTGGCGACAGCAGGGAAGGAAACATCACCGAGACCGTCCCTTCCCACATTGGCAAAGATGACCAGTGCCTACCTACCCCGTAAATTTACCACCCCCTCCCCGGGCCTCTAAAAACCCCTTCTCCGCCCCCACACCGCCACTAAACGAGAACCATCAACCCCCACCGTAATCCCACATTTACAGGGAGACCAGAGCGTAGGGCGACCACAAAAACCGGACATGACCCCGCTGGCAACGCTACGTAGAGGCGGTGTGGAAAGAAGAAGACTTGCCTTTACAAGAGCAACACATCTCCTTTCAGCATTTATCGTCGCCTCCCATCGCTTCTTCTTTTTCATCTCTTCAATCTTCATCATCCACAGACGGGTGGTAGCGATGGCGACACAGAAGAGAGCGGACCGTGGGAGGGCGCTCTTCCCAAATTTGCTACTACTACATGATTCTGTGTTAAACAGAATTGACGGGAAACGCCGGGGGCCAATCCTATGGCCTCGCAGTGACCACTGGGAAGCCCCTTTACCACTTGGTGACGGGTCACAAACACAGCTTGCACAACATGACAACGGTGGCCTACATACTGGTGTCAAGACATTATAGAGTGCCACTCCTCAGACTCCCAGGGGAAAATTTGGAAGTCCCTGGTGAGAACATTCTCCGGAACAATGATCAGATCAGAGTGGGTCATCAGCAAAGTAGCTCCACTGAAGGATTAAAGAGCTGCAGACAAAGGCTGACCTTTTCAACGCTTGAATTTCATCTACGTTTACTGGTGAGAAGCGAGTCAGCTTCGTTTCCCACAACAATCTCAAAGTATGGGACAAGCGGTGATGAAGGACGTATCCCCCCCATGATAAAGGGCACCGCATCCTGGCAGGCAACCTGGGCAGACAAACTCCGGGCCTGCTCTGGGAAAAACCCAAACAGCGACGCAGACGAACCCCTCCGTGACCAGAAGAGAGAGAGAAGCCGACAGCAGACCACGCCACCATCAGGGCTTCTACCCACAGCACAAAGGTGCTGCCACATACCACGGTGACACGACCGCCAACATTTCGGGCGTTCTCAACCAGCCGATCAACAACCCTGGTCATGACGATTACCGTAGGTTCGGTCGTCGCATGGAAGACCGTCGGGATGGACGCAGATATGGCCGACGGGAAGCCTACAGCCATGCTTCCGAGGCGACAACCGAAACTACCGCCGAGCTGACCGCCGTCACATCACCCAAATTACCACGGGTACGACCGCCGAGACGAACGCCGAGATGACCGCCAAACCTGCTACCGACACAAACCGACGAGAAACCTACCAAAATGATCGCCGAGACGACCGCCGGGACCACCACGGCAATGACAGGACGAGACAACATGCGCCCTCGGCAGTATCACGTCGGCCTTTCCCTCCCTATAACTCAAAAACCCTGACCCCAGCGGCTTCTATTAGCTCTTAGTCCGCGAGTGTGTATAGGCTATTTTCCATAGATGTATTGCACATTATTTCGTTACGCAAAAATATCACAACTAACTTTTCCCTTTGTGTGCTTTCATGGAATATTAGAGGTTACAAGGGGGACGATGACGGCTTAAAGATTAACAAACTCCTTGATAAAAAGTTTCGTAGCAATCCTGTCTAAATATGACATTGTGTTTTTACAAGAAACCCTCTTGATTAGAAAAAAACAAATGAATTATCTTTTCCTGGTTTTGCAGCAGGGGTTCATTATTATCGACCAAAAGGGGGAAAGCCCCAAGGGCTTCGGGGGGTATCTCTGTCTACATAAAAAAAGCAGTACAGAAAGTATATAAAATTCCTACCAAAAAATAACAGCGGATGTTGCATGGTTACATATTAAAACAGCATGTAAAGTGAAAACCGCAGAAAAGAGAGATGTATATTTAGGTTGTGTATTTATTCCACCGGAACTTCTTCCTTTGGCAAGGACTTACACTGCACGCATATGGGACTCATTAGAAAGTGACATTGAAGAACTAACAACAAAAGGCAATATCCTCGTGTGTGGTGACTTTAATGCAAGGACAGGCAATCAAGCCGACTTCATTAGCTGGACAATGAAAAGAATTTATTATGATTTACCTGCTGATACCCTTTTGATAACGTCATAAAAGACAGTCGATGGACCTCTTAACTAAAAAGAACGGACGTCGTTTTGCAACATGTGTATTGAAAATCAAATGTGTGTTTTGAATGGAAGAGTGCTTGGAGATCTTGCAGGATTGTATACTTGTCTAATCCACAGGGAAGCAGCGTAGTAGATTATTTCCTTTGCTCACAATATTTGCTTAGACATGTGTTAAACATGAAAGTAAACTGACTTGAACGCATTCTGACCACTGCCACTTAGAGTTATTGATCCCAAATGCCCATTAAAATGAATATACATTACACAAAAGACAAAACCTCTCTCACAAACCACGGCGAACAAAAAGTTACGTAAAGAAACCCACTCCACAGGAATTTTACAAAAAGCACAGACGAAGACTATCTAGTATTTCAGTGGAATGAAAAGTCTGCGAAAAAAAAGTAGTAGCAACTTCCAAAATGCCCACCATACGCACCTGATCAAAAAATTTAAGACCCACATTGTGACACAAATTGCAACAAATGAACATGACATCAACATAAATACGACTATTGAACAGATAACGAATATATTTTCAACCCCGGCCCAAAAATGGCGCTTAGACAAAGACGGGTAGAAAAAAAACTAGACAGAGAAAGAAGGAAGTGGTTTGACAGAGACTGTCATTCCCAAAGAAGAGAGATTTAAAATCACTACTGAACGCGGTCACAGAAACCCCCAAAATAAACAACTAAGGCAAAAAAAAAATTTTCACAATGTAAAATATATAAACGACTTTTAAAAAAAAACGAAGAAAAATATATCGGAACAAAATCCTTATTCCCTAAAAGAAGCCCTAGAAAACTGATCCCAATTTTAATATGGAAAACCGTTCGGGAAATGCAAACATACGATTCATGAAATTTATGGTCAATTTAAAATTGTCTCAGCGCGAACAAATGGTTTGAAATTTTAAAAACACTAATAGGTGAGAAACAGAAGATCGCAGAATAAACGACAACAAAAAGTTGATGACATGTTAGTAGATTTAGAGGTCAAATAATCGCCCTTTCTGGGAATTCAGAGGTTTAGATTATGAAATATTAGAAACGGAGGTAAGGAACGCGGTCAGAAAGCTGAAAATAAAAATCCCCAGGCAAAGATGGAATCAGAAACGAAATGCTTAAAGCAATGTTACCTGAAATCGCTCCTCTTCTGAAAGACGCGTTTAACTTAATCTTAAAATTTAGAAAAATACCCGGACTCTGGGAAAAAAGGAATCACAGTCCCGTCTATAAGTCAGGCGGCCAGTCCAACCCCAACAATTACAGAGGCATAATCTGAATAGTTCGCTGGGAAAAGTGTTTTGCAACATAATAAATGAAAGGATAATGAATTATCTTGAGGCAAACCCCCTTTTGGCAAAAAGGGGCAAGCAGGGTTCGAAAAAGGGGTCTCGGACCACTGATCAAATATTCATATTGTCAAAACTAGTGTTAAGGTACTAAAAGACAGAACTAAAAGGCTTACTGCTGTTTTGTTGACTTCAGCAAAGCATTTGATCATATATGGCACGAAGCCCTACTGA
>JAFLJL010016988.1:79243-88955 GCA_018398815.1 Conus ventricosus
ATCGAGGACAGCCCATCCCGAGCACACAGGCAGAGAGAACAAACCCACGTGTTTAACAGCTCAACACGAGTGCGGATTAGTGAACATAACCAGAGATAGTGACATAACCCCCGCTTTCAGAGATCGATTGTTCCAACTTCCTGTTTCCTGATCCGAGAGCTATGCACCTTGCCGTTAGATCCAATATTGACACAGTCTGCGCCTACGCAGAGCTGTATACTGCACCCAGTGTGCTTGGTACGAACACGCCGGTCGTTGGCATTGTTATAAGCGCGTGTGATAATATTTGTTGCATTATATTGCTTTGAATGTTGCTGGTTAATGATGTAGGGTAGGTGTTTGTGGTTTACATTGCCCTGCCCATCGCGCGGGGCAAAGCGCACACACAAACACGCGCATGCTCGCGCAGACACACACACACACGCACGCACGCACTCACACACACACACACACACACACACACACACACACACACACACACACACACACACACACGCACGCACGCACGCACGCACGCACGCATGCACGCACGCACGCCCACACGCACGCACGCACGCACGCACACACACACACCACACACACACACACACACACACACACACACACACACACACACACAAAATGGCCTCAATATCTCTATGTAGGTGTGTTTGTGTATGTCTGTGCGTGTGAGTGAGAGAGAGAGAGACAGAGGGGAGAGAGAGAGAGAGAGTGTGTGTGTGTGTGTGTGTGTGTGCGTGCGCGCGCGCGCGCACGCGCGCGCGCGCGCGCGGTGGTGTGTGTGTGTGTGTGTGTGTGTGTGTGTGTGTGTGTGTGTGTGTGTGTGTGAAGAGAGGAGAGAGAGAATTTCTTGAAATAATAAAAAAAATTCGAACACTTCAAGCAAACATGAAAAACAAATTGGCTGAATTGGATAATGATATGATTGAGCTTATAATGAAAACTTGAGGAAAAAGTTTTCTCCTGGTCCGAAATACTGTACATTTTCGGCCTTAAACCAATAACTCCTTAATCACAGTTCCAGTGCTTAATTAATTTTTAATTTACATAAATATATTTGTGTCTAAAATGGAAGCTTCAGGACGAAGCAAGAATGATAAAGGAAAGAGACCTGAAAATAATTCGGGATTCATTTGATACGAGTTCTACTATTAGGGAACATTTGCAAGGATTCATCAATACAATGCTAAAACATCCGATCACCTACAACCCAAAATCCCAAATTTTGACGTGGGGAAAGAATTTCTTGAATAAAATAAAAATTCGAACACATCAAGCAAACATGAAAAATAATTTGCTGTGAATTGGATGAAGATATGACTTGATCTTTGTCAATAAATCTTGAAGGAAAAATATAACCCTTCGATGAAGGGACCACAGGCGAAGAAGGAAATATAAATATGACTGTTCTCCAATGCCAATTGCATATGAAAACTCTGTTTTACAAATACTGTTTAGTGTTTGTTCTACTAATGACTTCTTTGTTTACAACAGTCCCAAATTGTGTTGATCTATGAGATTAGATCGTTAGTTTTACGTTGTCATGTTGAAAAAGTCGTATTGTCAAACAATGTATCTTTGTAGTGTTCATTTGCAATATGTTTGACTGCACACCACTGCGAGTATTCCTTTTGCTTTCTTAATGGGGCCCATTTTATTTTTTTTCTCCTGGCTCGAAATACTGTACATTTTCGACCTTAAACCAATAAACTCCTTGATCAACCCTCCAGATAACTACATTCCTTCATCTTTCCTAAAACCTTCTTGTTAATGGATGAATGTAAAAGGCGAATCTTTAGGGTTAATCAGATGTATCATAACCATCCCGCATAGCACATTAGACACTTCTATTTCCATGTCTTTATAGATGTCTTCAGTAGGGATATATATAACAAATCTGTATCCTGTGTAAAGTACTCTGAACTCTGGATACGAGGGTTTAATGTAGTCATTAAAAAGAAATTCAACATCCAAAAGCTTTGATAATTCTAAAACAGTAAACCCAATAAATGCCGGTTGGTCAATTTTGATTTCTTTTTTTTCAGTCATTATGCCAAAAAGCCCCATTCATGAAATCTCTAAGTCCTGATATTTGTTTTGTTAGTCAGCTTATTTGCTTCGTTCTTTTGGTGACCAATCGACATCTTTACGGCTTGTGCGGATTTTCATACTTTCCAAAACAGCTGTTCGTTCATCAGCTTGAAAAAGTCATTTTCTGAAGCATCTGGTGGATTTAGTTCTGAGATCAGTGTTTTTATGGATGTATGGGTTTCTTGAACTGTTCTTTATCAAAAGCAATTACACGATGAACTGCTGTTAATTGAAACCATGTCCTTAAATAAAATTGTAGAAGTCTGTAATGACAGAATAATTGTTTTTGCCTCGAAGATTAGGCACAAAATTTGGCGGCTCTCTTGGATTCATCTTTAGACTTTCTGCTGCTAATGTGTAGTCATTATGTGGTCCTGAGAGTTCATGAGGATTTTCTAAGTCAACTTCTAGAAACTAAAAGCACAGATGTCGATCGGGAAGTTATTTAAACTGTTCAACCACTTTAATGCTTTTTGCATATTATTCGATACCGCCGCCAGTGTACATTTTAAAGTTACGTTATGGAAAGTGATTGCGCAATAGCCCAACCATACAGATTGTTTGCTCTAAATACATGAGATAGTTAGACCTTTTACTTGGATCTAGACGTTCAAAGTTATTTGTTGTTTGCTTACAGTAAAGATGCAGACGCCATACTAATTCCTCCCGCAATCCGTTTCAATCATCTGAAGCATTGGTAAATATGACAATAAATCAAATCTGTACTCCAGTATCTTTTAAGAAAGCGTCCCACTCATCCCGGGCGCAGAAATGTAATGCGCAGGATCCAGGCTATAATGTTTCATTAGGTCTTTCTATAATTTTCAAAGACGTCCGCCAACAAACAAAGTCAGCCTTAAAGTATGAATCAATGTTAGTCTCCATCGTTTTAGAATCTAAACTTCTGCACGCTTCTTGAAGCAAGCTGGTAATCAGAATCACTGATGTCCTTTACTCTAAGACTAGAAAAGAACGCGCTTTAGGCGGTGGTATCTTCGTCAACCATTGCCAACTGTTCATGTATCATAAGGGGTAAACACCTCTTTCTAACAAAGAGTGGGTCTAAATTATTTCTGTTTTTGGGCAGGACTTTAAGGTCATAGCTAGAGTGACTCTAATTGAATCCCATCAGGTTGTTGCCATAGAGTCTTAAAAAGAATCGTTAATTTAAAGTGAAAACATGTACTTTTCTGATGACTGTGCATGCATGACACCCTGGAAGTCGCTGGGTACTGCTTGCATTAAAGATGAGGAGTCGTAACCTCGCAATTATGAAAGAGATGGGCAGCTTTCCATGTCTTGGATCAAAACCTTTAGGTTGAAGATCGCATTTACTGTGCGCTGCTCATCTGAATTTCCGCTAATGTGATCTGGTCTCTAAATGTTGGATTCTCTGCGTCTGTGAGAGACCTAAACCGGCAAATCCAACAATGTTGGCTGAGGCATATGTTTTGTTGGTCTTAAGGCGACATTATGATTTCAAGATAAGTTTAGAGTATTTAGAACAGGGGTTACGCACTGCTGCATGCGTTCTAAGAAGTATTTTGCAGCATTAGGCCCTCTATATAGTTCTGGCTCTGAATGAACGCCATCAGGACCTGACAATAATGAAGGCAAATGAGCAAATCTGATGATTGCCTCATTTAAGACAGTTTTTCGGGCAGTGTCTGGTGGGGTTGGGCCTTCATAAGGAACAATAAGCGACTCGAAGTCTGCGTAAACTAGTATGACTCGTTTGCAGCCGTTTCCATGTTCTTTTAAAAACTAACTATAGATGGGCGTGGGGACGTAATTAGTTCTGTATTACAGTCTACAGAACTTTTACAACTGTTTTTTATGTTCACTCGCGCTTAACCAGATGGAATGCTTGTTAAACATTTTCTACCGAGTTCTTGTTTATTTTTGTCGCTTTGAAGTATGCTGCATTAGTCTACTCATTGTGCGTTATCAATGTGTATTGTTGAGGCAACCCTGTTGGCGAAGACCTCATTCGGAGTAAGTCCACCATGGACTTTTGGCTGGATCCCTTTTGTTGGGCTGTCTTAGACACTCTAATAGGCACCAATTTGTTTCTCATGAAATAATAAAAAAAATTCGAACACTTCAAGCATACATGAAAAACAAATTTGGCTGAATTGGATAATGATTTGATGAGCTTATAATGAACTTGTGGAAAAAATGTTTTCTCCTGGTCCGTAATACTGTCATTTATCGGCCTATAAACAAATAAACTCCTTAATCACAGTTCCAGTTGCTTAATTAATTTTTTAATTTAAATAAATATATTTGAGTCCTAAATTGGTAGCTCAGGACGAAGCAAGATGATAAAGGAGAGACCTTGAACTTAATTCGGGGGAAATTCATTTGATACGAGTTCTACTATTAGGGAACATTTGCAAGGAATTCACAATACATGCTAAAACATCAGATCAACTACAACCCAAAATCCCAAATTTTGATTGGGGAAAAGAATTCTTGAAATGAAAATAATAAATTTAGTACACATCAAGCAACATTAAAATAATTTGGGCTGAATTTGGATGTAGTTATGATTGATTTATATAAAACTTGAGGAAAAATATATACCCTTCGTATTGAGACCACAGCGAAGAAGAAATATAAATATGCTGTTCTCCAATGCCCAATTTGCTTATGAAACTCTGGTTTAAAAATACTCGTTTAGGGTTTGTTCTATCTAATGACTTCTTTGTTACAACAGTTGTGTTGATTCATTGTAGATTAGATCGATAGTTTTACGTTGTCTGATGAAAAGTCTTTGTCAAAACTTGCTTCTTTGTAGTTGTCATTGAATATGTTTGACATGCACAACACTGCGAGATAATCCTTTTGGTTTCTTAATGCTTTTCTCCTGGCTCGAAAATACTGTACATTTTCGACCTTAACCAATAAAACTCCTTGTTCACCTCTGATAATTCATCCTTCATCTTTCCTAAAACCTTCTTGTTAATGGATGAATGTAAAGGCGAATCTTTAGGGTAATCAGATGTATCATACATCCCGCATCCTTTAAGCCACTTTATTTCCATGTCTTTATAGATGTCTTCAGTGGATATCCTATAACAAATCTGTATCTGTGTAAAGTACTATGAACTTGGAGATACGAGGCGTTTTAAAGTAGTCATAAAGAAATTCTAACATCAAAAGGCTTTGATAATCTAAAACAGTAACACAAGAATACAGGTTTGTCCAATTTTGACTTTCTTTTTTTTTTCATCATTATGCAAAAAGCCACATCATGAAATCTTCTAAAGTCCTGATTATTTGGTTTTGAAGTCTGCTTTAATTGCTTCGTTCTCTTTGGTGACCAATCTGACATCTTTACGCTTGTGCGGATTTTCATATCTTTCCATAACAGTTAATTACACTAATCCAAAAGTCTGTTTCTGAAAGCATATGTTGGAATTTAGTCTGTGATCAGTGTTTTTCATTGATGTATGCTTTATGGTTTCATGAAACTGTTTTTATCAAAAGCAATTACTCGATGAACTGCTGTTAATTTTTAATCCATGTTCTTAATAAAATTGAGAAGTCTTTGTAAATGACAGACATATTGTTTTTGCCTCGTAGATTAGGCACAAATTTAGGCGGCTCTCTTGATTCATCTTTAGATTTCCTGTGTAATGGGTAGTTCATTATGTAGGTCATGGAGTTCATGAGGTTATTCTAGTCAACTTCTAGAATAAAGGCCCCTCAGATGTCGATCGGGCGTTTAAAAAGTTCACCACTTTAATGGCTTTTTTGGAATAGTATTCGTACGCCGCCAGTGTTCATTTTAAAGTTAGTAATGGGATGTGATTGCGCCATTAGCCAACCATTACAGATTGTTTGCTATCTAAATACTGTGATAGTTAGACCTTTACTTGGATCATAGCGTTCCAAGTATTTGATTGTTTGCTTTACTGCAATGATGCGACGCCATACTAATCCTCCAGCAATCGTTTTTCAATCATCTGAAGCATTGGGTAAATCTGACAATAAATCAATCTGTACTCCAGTATCTTTTAAGAAAGCGTCCCAACTCATCCGGGCGCTGAAATGTAATGCGCAGGATCCAGGTATAATGTTTCATGCACGGTCTTCTATATTTTCAAAGGAGACGTCCGACAACAAACAAACTTCAGCCTTCAAGTATGAATCATGATAGTCTCCCATCGTTTTTTAGAATTCTAACTTCTGCCCACGCTTCTTGAGCATGCTGGTATTCAGGGAATCACGGGATGTTCCTTTCCTCTTAAGATAGAAAAGAACGCGCCTTTAGGCGGAAGTTGTATCTTCGTAAAACCTTTTCCAACTGTTCTTGTCTACTCATAAGGGTTCTTACACCACTTTCTACAGGTTGGGTCAGAATATTCTTTGTTATTGGGCGTACTTTAAAGGACATAGCTAGTGACTCTCTAATGATCCCTTCAGGTGTTGCATAGAGTATAAAAATGGGACATGTTATTAAAGTGATGAAAATCTCATGTACTTTTCTGATGACTGTGCAATGCCAATGACACCCTGGAGTCGTGGTTACTGCTTGCATTATAAGATGAGTGTCGTAACTAGCAAGGTATGTAAGATAGATGGCAGCTTCTCCATGCTTTAGGATCAAACTTTAGTTTGAGTTTGCTTTTAATGTGCGCTGCCTCCTATGAATTTCGACTAATGTGATCATGGTCTCTTTCTACTGTTGGTTTCTCTGCGTATGATGAGAGACCTAAAACCGCATATCCAACTATGTGTGGCTGAGGCATTACTGTTGTTGGTCTTCAGGCTGGACATTATGATTTCAGATAAGTTTAGAGTATTAGAACAGGCGTTACGCACTTGCTGCATGCGTTTCTAAGATTGTTTTTTGCAGCATTAGGCCTTCTATTTAATTCTGGCTATGAATTGAAACGCCATCCGACCTGACAATAATGAAGGCAAATGAACAAATCTGATGATTGTCATTAGAATGTTTTCGGGAGTTTCTGTGGGGTTGGCCCTTAATAAGGAAACAATAGCGACTCGTTATGTCTGGGTAAACTACGTATGTTGGACTCGTTTGCAGCCGTTTCCAGTTCTTAAACTAATTTAAGATGCGGGTGGGGACGTAATTAGTTCTGGTTTTACAGTCTACAGATCTTTTACTATTGTTTTATATTGTTCACTCGCGGTTGACAGATGGAATTCTTGTTTAAATTTTCTACAGAATTATTGTTTTTTTTTTTGCTTTGAAGTATGCTGCATTAGTCTACTCATTGTGCGTATCAATGTGTAATGTTGAGGCAACCCTGTTGGCGAAGACATTCGGAGTAAGTCCACATGACTTTTGGCTGGATCACCTTTTGTTGGGCTGTCTTTAGACACTCTTAATAGGCACCAAATTTGTTTTCTCAGACCATGTGTAGATATTAACAGTTATTGGTTTGTTTTGTTTTTCAAACTGATCAATTTTTGTCCACGCTAACGGAAAGGATATTCCACTAAAGTTAAGATCATTGATGTAAGACTCATAGTTAGATACTCTCTCTGCGTTTTTACGGGCGTAATGCAGCCTTGCAAGAACACACCACATGAAAACATTTGTTGTCTGAATTCTTTATGTTTAGAACTGCTCTTTTTGCGACTAATGCTGGAGGTAGTGGAATGTGAGACTTGCCTACAATCGGTGCATACTTAGCCTGTTTTAATCTGATCTCTAAGACTTCGCCCTCTGACCAACCAGAGCCTCTCATTTTGGCTTCTTCAGCGGCCACATCAAACTGTGTAAGCAGTTGGTCTGCCCAACCAGGTGTTAAGTCATTATGAGAAAGAATAACTGTTGTTTAGTTGAGACCCAGACTTCTAGATTTTCTTCATTATTGTTTATATAATCGATTAAAACAGCTAACATTACTTTAAACTGGCGGTCTATTGTTAGTTTACCTGGAACTTGAGAAATAGCATGAACAACACTTGCCTGTACGTTTGTTGGATCAATGACTTCTAGATTAATATCATTTAAAGCTTTTGACAAACGCTCTTCCTTAAGCAATCCTTCAACAATTCGTCTGGTCCTTCATATATCTTAGCCATGTGAGTTTTCTTTTCTAACTCAAACTATTTATTTAAATAAAAAAAAAAAAAAAACTTAATCAGAATCAATATCAACGGTCTTTTTGTGCTTGGACTATAAACTAAAGTATAACGCCCTTGATGTTGTTAATGTGAGCTGTTTAGAACAGAGTTTAATGTCTCGTTTACTTTTTTTAAACATTCCTTTTTTATCTGTTCGGTGTCTGGCTGTTGAGAAAAACTTGCCCTTGCCTTTTTTTGAAGATCAAACTTTTGTCTTTTATAGTCATCAAAATCGGCCTGTAAACGACTAAATTCTTCATCCGTGATGTTTGAGTCAACTAGTGCTTTATTTATTGTCAGTTTGAACGAGCTAAGTTTAGCTGTTGTTAGTTGAACCATAGCTGTGTGCTTTTGGAGTTTAGTTTTTAATTTTTTGCTAGGAGCACTTACAGCTAATGAACCATGCCAAGAGCTAAAGACAAACCCCTAGAGGTAAAGGTGCGGGTGCACCTATGCCTGTTGCTAAAAGACCGACACTTGTTCCTGCTGATAGTGCACTTACAGTTGATGCTCCAGTATTAACATATGTAACAGCATTAAAGGCAGCAGACTACCTTCGTTTGGTTTGCTATATTTTGAAGGTCTGCTCTAGTTTTTGTTGCATTTGTGTAATGTTTGTAATCTGAAAGTTTTTATGTCAGGGGTTTCTACTATCTCTTCTTTAGGCGGCTCTGGCGCTGTAGGTACTTATGGATATGCGTAACAGACATGCTTTTTTAAAATAAAAAAATAATTTAGTATAGTATATCTTTTAATCTGTTATCTTGAATATTCAGCTGCGCATCATATATTAAAACAAAGTACATTAAGGGGTTTATCGCCATCTTTTCTTTATCAATTTGAATGTTTATTACGTCTTTAACCGTTCTCCCACTTCCATGCAACTGATTATCCCCTGTCGACTTAGGTCAATCCATAAGCCGTATTTCGTTGTTAATAATCATCGAGTCTAACATTGTGAAGGTGTAGATCTTTAGACACAAGGTCTACTGTTGGACTTCTACACCTCCCACCTCCAAACAATTTTCTTATTTCGTCAAAATGCTGATAAGGTCTAAGCCCGCTAGCGTAGATTTGGTTAGGACTACCTCAATCGAACATTGTACTTTCGTTATTTTAGGATTAATAAACTTTTCACTTCTCTTTTGAATGGTTCTTCATCTTCACACAGCAATAAATACCTTTAAGCGATCTTGCTGCGACACTAAAACTAAAATTCCATATAGCGTCGGCCTTGCTTCTGGGATATGTTGTATGATGAATCACTCTTTAGTAATATATTGCTAATTTTGACTGATATTGTTGCTCAATCAGCCTTGCTAAATTAGGGTTCAACAACGTCAAACTCTAACGAGATGTCAGAAAGCTGTACTTGCTTCGGGTCTGATGATCTATACAGTTGTTCGTTAAGTGTTCATAGACATCTGTCTTTTATGCTCCTTGAAAGTATGGCGCATGCGCTTTTAACAATCAATCTAAGGGTATGGAAAAGCGATTACATACGCTAACTTACAGC
>JAFLJL010016991.1:0-2500 GCA_018398815.1 Conus ventricosus
TGAGAGAGTAATTTAAGTTAAAAAAAAGAAACAAACTGGAGATGGGATAGGAGCAGGTGGGGTGGGGTGGGGGTAAGGGGTGGATGCGGACAGTGATGGTGTGATAAGTGATAGCGGGATGGGAAGGGGGAGGGGGAGGGGGGTGCTGTTGTGGCTGAGCGGTGGTGGTGGTGATATGGGCAAACGGCTGGATTTGAGGGAACGTTGGACAGCCGGGCTCGACTTCACGGGTCCGTAGACATGGTGAATTTTGTAACCCGTGTGGAACAACATGCATGACGTATTGTTAAAGAGTACCTTTAACACACACACACCAACGCACACACACACACAACACACACACACACACACACACACACACAACACACACACGCGCGCGCGCAACAACACACACACACACACACATCACACACCAACACTCAATTCGTCTAATATCATGTTTAGTGAAAGACTTAAATGAATGACACCCACACCACCACACACACACACACACACACACACACACACCCACAAACCGAGTTAAATCAAACCTTAACACAGTTACAGGGAGACAATTCCTGGCATTACTTCCAGCATCATGACAAAAGCACTCTCTGACTTCTCTCCGCTCCCCCCCGTCTTCTCCGTGTGTGCGCGCGCGCGCGCGCGTGTGGTAGGTTCGTGTGCGTGCATGTGTGTGCGCAAGTGCGTGCGCGCTTGTAAAGTGTGTGGTTCGTGCGTGCTTGTATGCATTCGTTGTCCCCAGCGTGCCTACGTGCGTGCCTACGTGCGTGCTACGTGTGTGTGTGTGTGTGTGTGTTTTGGTGTGTTGTGTGTGGAGCGACTCTGTTGTATGTGTTGTGGTGTGTGCGCGCGCACGTGCGTGTATGTGTGTGCGTACGGCGTGTATGAGTGCATGCGGTGCGTGTGTGCGTGCGAGTGTGTGTGTATGTGTGTTTTTGCGCACGTGCGTGCGTCTGCATGTCCGTGTGTGCGTGCGTGCGTGGGTGGGTGTTCGTGTGTATGTGCGCGCGCGCCTCTGTGTGTGTGTGTGTACGCGTGCGCACATGCATGTTCGTGCGCATGTGCGTGGGTGCGTGCGTTTGTATGTGTGCGAGTGCGCGCGCGGTATGATCAATAATCCCCCCCCCCTCCCCCCGTAACGATTGAAACAGTATACAGCCACAACCGTCAAACAACTTTTGTCAGTGTGTCTGCACCCCCGCTGCGTTTTTCTCCACTTTGGAGAAAACATCGATTGTGGTGGGGCGCTATACTAACCAGCTGCAGTGTGCCCTAAACACGAAGCCCAGCCTAGCCTCCGTCAGCGTTTTTGAACAGTTCACCACGACCGCCACGTTGTCTTTTGTTTACAGTCCTCCCTCCCCCCCCCCCCCCCCCCCCCCCCCCCCCCCCCCCCCCCCCCCTCAGCCCAATCCGTGAAGGCAGCCAAACGGCAGGTTTTTGCCCCTGCCCCTCACGAGTGCATTTGTAGCCTGGGGCAGCTATAGCGACTACTGGTGGACCTTGGAGCGTTGACCCATCAAACCAGCCACCCACCGACTTATCGGGGAAAACATCCGGCCTTGGGTCACGTCCACTGGGGCAGCGGTCGAGCGTTAAATGGCCGCAACGGTTAACACGGGCACGTGAAGACCCAGACCCCAGCAGGGTGGGGCAGGGTGACTAACTGGGCAACGGAGAAACTGACACCAGGGTCCCCAACTGTCACGTCAGTCAGTCACCTGTCAGTCACTTCCGTCACCCGAGTCTTGACTTGCTAGTGGGTGGGCGTGGACCGCCGTTAGATCGTTCAGGCGTGTTCCTGTCTTCACGGCTTGTTTTGTCGTTATTGTCACCTCTCTCCCACCCCTACCCCCACTCCCAATCTAGAGATCTTGCTCTTTATTGGTTTACACACACACACGCACACATACACGCACACGCACACATACACGCACACACACACACACACACACACACACACACACACACACACACACACACACCTCTCCCCCTCCTCATTCAAGAAAAGCAGTTGCAGTTGTCGTCACAGTTATCGCCGTTGTCGTTGTCATTGTTGAACCCAGCAGAAACAAAATCAGCCTGAAATGTTAGCAGCAAAAGTAGCTGCATCAGCAGCACCACCACCACCACCATCACTACCGCCAAACGCGGTAACAGCAAGAGCAATGGCAGCAGCAATAGTAGTACTAGCAGGAAATCTGAAAGTAGTAGCAATAGCAACAGCAGCAATAGAAGCAGCAGTAGTAGTAGTAGCAGCAGCAGCAGCAACAGTAGCAGCAGTAGTAGTAGTAATAGTAGTAGCTGTAGTGCAATGGCAGCAGGAACAGCAGCAGAATTCGTTACAGAAAGTGCAAACTGTTGTAATAGCAGCAATAGCACAAAAGCAAGGAAATACAGTAGAGGAAAAAAAAAAAGCAATGGCAGCAAAGAAGTAGTAGAAGCAGCAGCAGTAGAAGAAGTGGTGGTGGCTGCACAACAGCAGCAACAACAACAG
>JAFLJL010016991.1:7500-12583 GCA_018398815.1 Conus ventricosus
GCATGCGTGTGTGTGTGCGTGTGTCTCGCGGTTGTGTGTGTGTGTGTGTGTGTGTGTGGTGTGTGTGTGTGTGTGTGTGTGTGTGTCGTGGTGTGCGTTGCGGTTTTGTGTGCGTGTGTTTGTGAGCGTGTGTGTCTTGCGGTGTGTCTTGCTGTGTGTGTGTGTGTGTGTGTGTGTGTGTGTGTGTGTGTGTGTGTGTGTGTGTGTGTTAGTGAGTGAGTGAGTGAATGCGTGCGTGCGTGCGTGTTTTTGTGTGTGTGTATAAACATAAGCAAATAAAGTGCGTACTCTTGCACGAGGAGGCACACAAGGCGTATCGATAGAGAAATCGACATGGAAAGAAAGGCGTACACAGTAACGTGGAGAGAGAGAGAGAGAGAGAGAGAGAGAGAGAGAGAGAGAGAGAGAGAGAAGAGAGAGAGAGAGAGAGAGAGACAGAGACAGAGAGAGAGAGAGAGAGAGACTTACACTCACTTGAAACACATAAAAGGGTCACACAAAAACGACCGGAAACCGGAGACAAAGGGACAGACAGAGAGCGACAAAGAAATAGGAGCACCCGCTTCCCGTCGCCCTCTTTTATACACACACACATATATATAATTATATATATATATATATATTATATATAATAAATAACACACACTCACACAAGCATACACACACACGTATACACACACACACACACACACACACACACACACACACACACACACACACACACACCACACACACACACACACACACACACACACACACACACACACACACACACACACACCACACACGCACAGAGGGTAACCAAGAACACAGCCCTATCCCTGTCTGATATGAGTGTTAGGACAGTATGTCCGCAGGCGGGGAGTGACCCATGTGTATGCAGAGCCTGCCTGTCCTTCCGTGTACGTCCTGAAGCGAAACTGACACATCGCACTCCTGTCGTATCTGCCGGCTATCTATCTGCCTCACGTCCGTCCGTTCTGTCTGTATTGTCAGTCCTCCGTTCTGTCTGCTTTTCCTGCTTCATCCAATCTCCTCTCGACCCCCTGCTCTGTCTCTTTTTCATTCCCCTCCTTCCTCCAACTTTCTCTTCCCTCTCTCCTTCTCTCTCTCTCTCTCATCTCCTGCTTCTCTCACTCTCTCTCTCTCGGTGGTTGTCAACCCGTTCGCTATTCAACTTAGACATGGCCACATCAGGATCAGCCGTTCCTGCTGACTAAATTTCTGACACAACGGACATACATTGCTACCACTAGCGAGTACCACCCCACACACACACCACACACCACACACACAAACTCACTTATACCCCGCCCCCCCCCACCAACACACACAATCTTTCTTCTTTTTTTTATAAGTGTAGATGATCATCACTGCATCTCTGTCCGTTGCTCTCCCCCCTCCTCGCCCTCGATCTGCCCTTCCACCGCCCCCACCCTCTCCCTCCTGCTCACCTCACCCTCTCCTATATTACCAAAGAAGCGCCAAGTACCACCTCCAACCTTTCCTGGTCTATCCAGTGCGCGCACCAAGCCAACGGGCAGCAGAGGCGGACTTCAAACGATAGCCACACGTATACGTTGTGTGGACCCACACGCAGGCGGCAGCCGGAAGAAACCGCGCCGCACCAGTCCCCCGCAGGGCAAAGGGGGAACAAGCCTTCTTCAGCGTCCGAGAATCCGAGAATCACCCCCCTTTGAAATCGGCTGCTTCAAAAATAGTGTATCCGTTTCTGCGGCCATTAAAGTTGATGAGAGAGAGAGAGAGAGAGAGAGAGAGAGCATGTCCGCATCTCACTTTTATACACATTTTTTTTCTTTTTCTTTGTCGTTTTCTTCGGAGGGGGGCGGGAGGGGGGGGGGGGGGTGAATATAAATACTGCTGACTCCCCGTTGATATTTTTGCGCTCTCTTTGAACACATCACATCAACATCAATCATAAACGCGCAAAAAAATGCGTGTGTCTGCTCGCTAGGTTCGTACGGGACGCATGTGGGCAGAATGAGTTCATTGTCGTCACATAAAATGGTGACTGCTTTATCTTCTGAAAATAAGAGTAAAACTTGTCTTGTAAGAAAAAGACTTCAAAAATGTTCGTCGTGGAATGAAGCAAGTTTCTTCATCAAAAAGGGATCATTTTTGTCAGAAGAAACAGCAACTTTGCCAAACAGTTAATTTTCGTAAACGAGAATCCGAAATTCCCGGTCACAGAAAAGCGCGATTTTCGTCGTGGAAAAAAAGACCTATTTTCGTCATGTATGAAAACTACTTTCCCTGTGAATATGTATATTTTTTATTTATTAGGAAAACGGATTTTCTTCACACATAAGTGATCCTTGTCATGTATAAGTTCTTTCTATTGAGAAAAAGAATCGTGATTTTCGTCACGAATAAGAGTGATTTTCGTCACGAATAAGAATGATTTTCGGTCGTGACTATGAGCTTTCTTTTCATCACGAATGGGAAAGAACAGGAAAGATTTTCTGTCATAAATAACGGAGTGATTTTATTCTTCTTCTTCTTCTTTCTTTGAGTGTCCACCTTCATCGAGTTGAAGATTCTGACACTTGCGTGTGTATGACCGTTTTTTTATCCCGCCATTAAGGCAGCCATACTCCAACTTCGGGGAAGGTGCATGCTATGTGTAGCGTGTCATCCATACCAACGGCCAAACTGGCCTTCTCTTCCGAAAGTTGGTGATGGGATTTTACGTGTGTGCAAGATGTTGTGCATGCGTTCACACACGGAACCTCGGTTCCGTGTGGTCTCATTCGAAGGACTGTGTGGGGAATGGAGTCAGAACCAATGTTAACTCCGAGGGAAAGATCCCCCTGTACCCAAATTCGAACCCGTAACCCCAGGATCACGAGTCGGGCGCTCTACCAACTGAGCTATTGTGAATAAGGATGATTTTCGTCATGAATAAGACTTCCATTTTGGGGGAAAAAGGTTCTAGTTGCCACCACCACCAGCTTTTGTCATGATCAAGAATAACTTTCGTTGCAAAAGATTGATTTTAACATGGATAAGACGAACGGGTTATGAAGCAGTGATTTTCGTTGTGAAAAGAACAATCATACAACATGAAAACTTATAATGGCTACCAGACTAAACAAGTCACTCAGTTAAAGAAAGCTTACTCACTGTGTGCGTAGCTTTTGTCGGCGATCCGGCCGACTTCTTCAGCGCAACTGCTGGGTTGAGAACTGGCTTCAGTGCGCACCGCCGTGAGCGAACTCACGACAATGCGACTGAACTATTTCCATGTCCATCACCCGTTAATTTATGTTATGAGTGATTCCCATCATGAAAAAAATTAACCGTGGAATTCAAATATCATGTCATTATAGCAGGTGTAATCTTTCTTTTTGATAATATTATCAACGCCATCTGTCAAATACGCGTGGGTTATTGTCGAGTGGCCCATCATGAGAAAGGAGTAACCCATTCATTCACTTCGCTACAGATTCTTGTTTCTTGTGGCAAAAAGATCATCAATAGCTCTTTCAGTTCGTTCTACACGCGATCAACGATTTGACATCGCGTTGAAAACAGTGGTTTATAATCATGACTCCCTCCCCCGCCCCCTCCTCTCCTTCCCCATCTCCTCCAAGATCTGAATCAGCAACTTTTTTTTATCAACGGAAAACATCACAACCTCAACTCTCTTTTGACACCAATAACGTACCATATCCATCGCTCTCAAGGGCGATCAAGCGTCTCCCATGGCGTGTGATAAGGCTGAAGAGCCTGAGGGGGCTCTGAAGTGTCACCGATCCACCGACAATCGCTATTGTTTAGCGAGTGGTGCAAAGCGAAGGTATTCGGCGGCGGGGATGGAGGCGGTGGAGGGGATGGGGGCAGTGGAGGGGATGGGGGCGGTGGAGGGGATGGGGCGGTGGAGGGGATGGAGGCGGTGGAGGGGATGGGGGCAGTGGAGGGGATGGGGGCAGTGGAGGGGATGGAGGCGGTGGAGGGGATGGGGGCAGTGGAGGGGATGGGGGCAGTGGAGGGGATGGAGGCAGTGGAGGGGATGGAGGCGGTGGAGGGGATGGAGGCGGTGGAGGGGATGGGGGCAGTGGAGGGGATGGGGGCGGTGGAGGGGATGGGGGCAGTGGAGGGGATGGAGGCGGTGGAGGGGATGGAGGCGGTGGAGGGGATGGAGGCGGCGGCGGAGGGATGGAGGCGGTGGAGGGATGGAGCGGTGGAGGGGATGGAGGCGGTGGAGGGGATGGAGGCGGCGGCAGGGATGGGGGCAGTGGAGGGGATGGGGGCGGTGGAGGGGATGGAGGGGATGGGGGCAGTGGAGGGGATGGGGGCGGTGGAGGGGATGGAGGCGGCGGCGGGGATGGGGGCAGTGGAGGGGATGGAGGCGGCGGAGGGGATGGGGCAGTGGAGGGGATGGAGGCAGTGGAGGGGATGGAGGCAGTGGAGGGGATGGAGGCAGCTGGAGGGGATGGGGGCAGTGGAGGGGATGGGGGCGGTGGAGGGGATGGAGGCAGTGGAGGGGATGGGGCGGGCGGAGGGGATGGGGGCAGTGGAGGGGATGGGGGCAGTGGAGGGGATGGAGGCGGTGGAGGGGATGGAGGCAGTGGAGGGGATGGAGGCGGTGGAGGGAATGGAGGCGTGGAGGGGATGGAGGCGGCGGAGGGGATGGGGGCAGTGGAGGGGATGGAGGCGGTGGAGGGGATGGGGGCAGTGGAGGGGATGGAGGCGGTGGAGGGAATGGAGGCAGTGGAGGGGATGGAGGCGGCGGCGGGGATGGGGGCAGTGGAGGGGATGGAGGCGGCGGCGGGGATGGAGGCGGGAGGGGATGGAGGCGGTGGAGGGGATGGAGGCGGTGGAGGGGATGGAGGCGGTGGAGGGGAAACAGTGGTGGTAGGAGAAGAATGGATGGGCCGGTGGGTGGGGGTGGGGTGAGGGGGTTCAGATGGGGGGGGGGGGGGGGGGAACTGCCCGGGGTGGAACGGTTGGAGGCCTTGGATTCATTCTTCTCCAGTCCTCTAAATCCCCCTGAAGCCATGTTCATCCCCTCCCCTCCTCCTTTCCATCTTTGATGACCCTCCTCCTCCTCCCATGATCT
>JAFLJL010016992.1:0-17365 GCA_018398815.1 Conus ventricosus
TGCGGGTTCAAGCTCACCCATCTTATTTTGCACGAAAACCCCCCTTTTCACATACAAATCACGCCCTTCTCATGTCAGTTTTGGCTAAAATTAACACCTGTTTTTAAACAAAATTAACACGCAAAAAAACTCCAAAAATTGACGTAATCGGTACATTAAAATGGGGGGTGGGGGGGGGGGGGCTTACGTGCTAGATAAGATGGGTGATCGTGAACCCGCATATTTACATTCTCTCCGGGGGGCATAAAAATTAAGGGGTTACAAAAAATAAGTTTAGCAAAAAAATAAATACTATTTTTTTGCTAACTCACTGTGTTTGGTGGGACAACTTGCAGCTCTTCACGAACAAAGGATCTTTAGGGGCAGGCTTTTTTAGAAGAAAGAGTCTCTCTTAAATAATATACGGGAGGGGCTGTTTTCATGATCTTTCAACTTCATATACGTCTACGCTCCATATAGGGTCTGTGGCTCTAATTCTAACATCACCTTCTGCCTCTCCAGGAGCATACAAGTATCTTACTTTTAGTCCCAACGGCAAGAGTTTTTGAGTCCCCTGCACATCTTCAGTAATGCTATTTTTTTTTAAATTTGATTGTGTTTACTGGTTTAAGACCTGTTGCTTTAAATTCTTCATTGTTCATGGCACGTAAGACTGCTGGCAATCTTCTAACCCATTCTGTGTTGCGTTCTCTATCCATGATTTCTCTGTGATATTGATAGGTAAACAGGCGTTCAGCTAGATTCTTATTGAAGTTTTCTACTAGGCTTGTGACGATGGTTGCCTGGGATCCCTCTCTTAAATGTAACATGCCGCTTTAAAAAACAGCTGGTTGACAGATCCTTTAAACTCTTTTCCATCATCAACTTGAATCATCCTTGGATATTTTAATGGACCTCGCATGTATATTGTTGTAAAGCCACAGCCACAGCAGTTGAGCTTTTATCCGTTAAAGGTTCAGCGTCTTTGTATCTTGAAGCCATGTCAACAACTGTCAGAGCTACTTAAACTTTTTTCTTCTAACTTTGTCATGTGGAAGATACAACAAGTCCATCTGGTGGGTGTCATTTGGAACTGAATTAACAAATCTAGGCCTTATTATTCTTTTTGGGGCAGGCAGATATATTTTGCCAAATTGCCTGTTTTGAAAGCCAGTCTTTCGCATCTGATTCAGACACTTAGCAGCTTTACTCAGTTTTTCAATAGCAGTCTTTCCTTTCCAATACCTTTAGGAGAAATATATTTTGTAGATCGTATTGTCCATATTTTAAATGCATTTTATTTTACACAAGGAAGTGAGCAACAAGATAGACTGAGGTCATGCCACTGCAATAAAACTATCTCTGCAGTCTTCTGTTCTTCAGATGGTTCATAAAAGTCAGACAGTTCTGGCGGTGGCGATGTTAGAAACTTCTTTCCTGTCACTAAGTATACTCATTCATTGCGTCATCAACATCGTAAATGTGTGCTCTGCATGCCCCTGTTCTCTTAACTTTTTATTAATAAAGTGAGTGAGCAATTCGTTTTTTCTCATAAGCGTCTCTTGCCTTAGTAATCTTCTATTCCCTTTGTTGATGTTCTCTTTTTCATCGGCGCTTTACAAAATTTATTGCTTCCAGAAAAGGCCAAGGCTTTTTCAATAGCCCCTCCCCCCATCGAACCAACCCCAGACTTTTTTAAATCAATTTTTTAGATTAACTTTTATGTTTTAAATATTTCTGGGAAAACCCCCTGTGAAACAAAAAAGTTTTTGCGCAATCCCTGCAGTGATTAAACAAAACCTTAAAAAACGTCCTAAATATTAACTTCCTAGGTCGGCCGGCCTCTTTTTTTAAACATGTTTTTGCTAACACGCTAAAAACCTATCAAAGACCGTAATTACAGAAGTGATAAATTGTATTGATAATCTTTTTTTCCTTTTCTTTTTTTAACAAAAAAAATTTTTTAAAAAATCAAATACGAAAGATGTCTATGTGCTTTTTAATCGAAAATCTTTTGTTGTTAAAGTTTAAAAAAGGTTTTGAATAGTTTTGGCTTTTCTATCTTTCCATTTTGGGGTGGTTTTTTTCCCTAAAAACATTTTGAAAGGGTTGAATAAATATAACCCCAACGATGGACTGATAATTAACCAAGTTAAACTCAGGGTTTTAAAAAGTATTAATTATTTTTTATTGCTTTTAAAATGGTTGTGAGAATATTAAGTTGAGGAGCAAGCAGGACTACTCCGTAGACACTGCATAAAAAAAGATTATACTCTTGGGTGCGTGTGGAAAAAAAGACAGTTTTAGGCAAAAAACTAAGTATTGAACAGATTTCAAAAAATGTTCTCGGGGATTTGGGAAAAAGTTACGCGGGGTCGAAGCACAGCTGGTTCAAAAATGGTTAGTCAGTGGGTCAGAAAATGATTTTTATATGCAAAATTAGAAGTGTGGCGCCAGTTTTTCAGAAAAAGATTTAAAATGACTTATCAAAGATCGGTTTTAACAACCCCCTAAAAAAACTTTTGTATGTGACATGTATTAAGTTTGGGACGATTTTATGCCCATTCATCATGGGATAATTATTTAAATTAAATTTTTAATTTGATCATTTTAAATTTTAATCGCAAAAAAAAAAAATGAGCGATCAGGAGAAGAAGCGCCGCAGGACAACCCGCGGGGCAAAAATGTACCAGAAGTGAATGTCCAGAAGTGAATTTTACCACAAGTGAATGTACCCTTGTGGAATTTTTAAAACCCAAAAAATTTGGAGTGTTGAGGCGGGTGAAACTAGCTGAAGGGAACAGATGAGAAAAGCAAACCAACAAAAAAAAAATTGTTAGATAGTAATAAAAACGCGCATTAAACAAAACCCCCAAAATGCAATCCTTTTTCAACAAACACAATAAAACAATAAGATGTATCTTTTGTTTTGGGGGTGCTGCTGCTGGGGGGGGGGTTTTTTTTTAGTACAAATACTTAAACCATCCCTACAACAAGTCAAAAACCCCCCCAAGTAAAAGAAAAACCAGTTTCTGAAAAAAAGTGCAGCCCCGTTGTAGACCCTTTTCTTAGAATATTTTTTAAAAAAACAGATAAAAGTAAAATTTTAAGAAAGATAAGTACAAGCAAGTTAGTTTTAAAAAGGGATTTTTAAGTTAAGTGAAAGTAAATTCAAGTAAAGACAAAAAAAAAAGTTTTTTTTTAAATCTAGTTGGGTTCTTTAAAAAGTATAGTTAGGTTTTAAGAAAAGTACTAGTTAGGTTTTAAGAAAGTACTGTTAGGTTTTTAAGTTAAGTAAAGTCAAGCAGTCAGTTAATCTTTTAAGGGGTTCCCAATGTCTACAGCTTGAAAACTCAGGAGAGTAAGTTCCTTGTTTTGTTGAAAAGTGATTTTTTTTTAACAGCAGTTGTGTTTACTTGATGAAGAGTAGAGGCAGATTAACATTTGTGTGATAAAATACTTTGTTTTCAAAGGGTTTGCTTGTAGTTGGGAGTTTTTTTTTTTTGCAATTCTTTTTTATCCCCTTCCCTTCTTTTTCAGAAGTTGGCTGGCAACGTATCTTTCGCCCGAAAAACCAACTTTTTCTTTGATTTGCCCATAAAGTTCACCTTCTTTTTCCAACCTTTTTGTTACAGTTGAATGTAAGGACGTTTTTTGGTAGTCGCAGGTGTCGTACCCCCCTAAATCCTTTACCCCCTTTCTTTTTCTAAGCCTTTTAGAGCTTTTGTGGGGACGTCTAGAAAAAACTTCGTGTCTGTGAAAAAGTACTCTTGCTTTGGGTAGGGGTTTAAAAAGTGTGTAAAAAATTTAACATCAATAATTTTGGGACAGTCTAATACGGTAAGCTGATAAAAAACCGGCTTGCCCAACTTAAAACCTTTTTCTTCATCATAATGCAACCCGAGCGGGGTTTTAAATCTTCTAAAGTCTTGAAGTTAGGTTTAGAGGAAAATTAATTGCTTGGTTTTTTTTGTAACAAATTTACATCTTTGCTTTGTGTACGTTCTCCATAGTTTTCCCAAAACAGCTGTTGTTCTTAGTTTAAAGAAGTCTTTTTTGGGGGGCGCAGTGGTTGGGGTTCAAGATCAGTATTCTTTTTAGGTAGGGTCTAAAGGGCTTTGATCACAGATAATGTTTCTATGAACAGCAGTCGTTTTTAGCCCGGGTTTTTTTTAAGAAAATGTAGGAGTCTGTAATGGAAAACCAATTTTTTTTGTGCAAAAGTTTGGGAAACAAGTTTAGGGGTTTAGGGGCTTCTTTAATCTTTCTGCGGTAAGGGGTAATCGTTGTGGGACGTGTAATTCCTTAGGATTTCTAAGTTATTCCAAGATTGTCTGCTGGATTACTGGGTAAGCTGTGACGAATCCCATCACTGTATTAACTTCTGGGGCCCCTCGCACATCTTAAAAATTTCTCGTGGAAACGGCTGACTCTGGCCCATCCTACAGATTTTTTTGCGTCTAAGTCATTTTATAGTTGGGGTTAGTGGGTCATAGTCGTCTTTAAAAGTTGGCTTTGCAGTAAGGATGTGGGCCATGCTAATACCCCCCCTCAGCCCCTCTTCAATCATTGAAGTGGGGTAGATCAGTATTAAGTCAATTGGATGTTTTTAGACTTTTAAGAAAGCTCCCCAAAATAACCCCGGGGCAGAGAGTAAAGTGTGATCTAGCTGTAAAGTTTATGCATGGGTCTGTAATTCTGAAAGACGTTTCCCAAAAAACACACGTCGGCCATCAAGTAGTGTCGGATAGGCCCCTTGTTTGGCAGTGTAATTTTGCCCCGGCCTTTTGAGGTATTATTTCGGTCAGTTTGTCTTTCCTCTAGACTAGAAAAAAAGCGCCTTTAGGGGAAGGAGTTTCTTCAAACCTTTTTCCCCCGGTTATGATTCATAAAAATAGAGCCTTTTGCACCAAAGACGAATCAAAGTATTTTTAGTGATTGGAAAGTCTTTTTAGCGATCCCCCAATTATCTAAATAGCCTAGTGTTGGGCAGGAAAAAAGGTAAACAGTCAAGAGTAAAAAATCATGTTCTTTTCTGAAGACTGGCACAGGTACCCTTTATTTCAGAAGTTACTGCTTG
Organism: Conus ventricosus; assembly: GCA_018398815.1. NCBI lineage: Eukaryota > Metazoa > Mollusca > Gastropoda > Neogastropoda > Conidae > Conus > Conus ventricosus. The sequence goes on from JAFLJL010016992.1 coordinate 5,060, forward strand.
CTGAAAAAAATGAGAATCGTGCTCGTAAGTATGAAGAAGAAGGCAGTTTCCAGTCTTGGGGGCAACCTTAAAATTGAAGATTTCAATTGTTGGCGCCCCCTCTGAATTTCCAGTAAAGTGATGGGTCCTTACTGTGCGTCTTTTCGTTAGGTGTTTGTTTAAACGCAAATCCAACAGTGGTAAAGGTCATAACGTTTTTGGTTTCAGGGTCTAACAATGTTTAAGATTTTGTTGGTTGGGGAGTAGTAATTCGAGTTGTTTTACTGCTCTAAAAAAACTACTTGCTGCGTTGGGGCCCCTGTAATCTCTGGGGTGTGTGTGCCCATTGACCCAAAAAACAATAAGCATAAAAACAGATCTGTGGTGGGTTAATAAGGATGTTTTTTTTTTTGCTGTTGTGGACCCTTGTCTGTGGAAGAGCGATTCAAAGTCGGCATAAACCCGTATGGGCTCATTTGCTTTTGTGTAAATTTTAAAACTAACATTAGAGCCGGGTTTTTGGTGTGAGGAGTTTGTTTCACGTCTACAAAACTTTTTCAATAAGTTCTATGTCGGAGGCTCTATAGTGGGGATTCTTTGCAAACATTTCTACAAATTCCTGTTTGATTTTTGCTTTTATGTATTTTAAAAGTTGCTTATTGTTCTGATTAATACATAGTGGCTCTTTGATATCTGCAAACGGATCAAGTTACTGTTTTTTAAGCGGCCCTTTCCCAAAGTGGGGTTGGGAGAAACCTTAGGGACTTTTTTCGGCTTCACGACCATGTGTAACGTTTACGGTGATGGTTTGTTTTGTCTTCAAACTGGGTATGCGTTTTACTTACTGGAAAGGTTATGTTATCAAAGTTCAGCTGTGCTTATATTTTTTTAAATTGGATACTCTTTCTGCGTTTTTATAAAGGGGTAAACCTAAACCCCAAACTAAAAAACATGTTGTCAGGATTTTTTATGTTTAGACTGTCGTTTTAAAAAAACCTTTTGGGGAGGAAAGGGGAGAATTGCCGACTATAGGGGGAATTTGTTTTTTCATCGATTTCAGGACCGTTCCCTTTAGACAGCCGAACCGGCAATTTCGCTTTCACTTTCATGGTTAACTGTGTAAAACAGTGTCGGCCCGTCAGAGTTAAAGTCGTGAAAGTGATTACTTCTTTTGTTTAGTTGAAACCCAGACTTCCATGTACTATCATCGGCATTTATAATCAAACGAACGGCCAACAACACTTTTTACTGGCGGCTCCGGGGGAGAGACTTGGGATTTAGAGATAGCGTTTTCCCACTTTCATGAAAGTTTGAGGGAATGATGTCCCCTGTCTACTTCAAAATTTTTATTGGTTAATTGTTTTTCACTCCAAATTTTTTCCATGTATTGTTTTTTATCCTGAATTTACTTGTGGGCTCTTTTTTTTAACTAAATATTTAGTAAAATTAAAAAAAAAAAAAATGTAATTTAAAAATAAGTAAAAAGCGTTTTATTTTTTCACCCAAACGTTGCAACACTTTAAGCCGTTAAGCTTACAAAAACACCCGCCAATATTTTAGTTTTTTTGTTTTACACAGCAATGTTATCACTTTGATTTCTTTGTTAAATAGTTACTATGTCTTTTATTTTATTGTTTACTCATTCTCAAAAAACCAAAATTGCTAAATCAAAAGTTTAATCTTTTTTGTTTCCAAAAAGTTTATTAAAATTTTTTAAATCAGATTCACTGAATTCGGCGCCATTTTTAAAAACAAATAAAAAAAAAAAATAATTGTAAATTCAGTGTATTTTAGTCTTTTTTAATCGTAAAACCCGATCTTAATTAAAATGAATAGTACTCCTTTTAGGGCTGGTTAAAAACAGTCAGATTAATTTTTCAGGGACATTTCAACTAAAAAAGGCAAAAAAACTTTTAACTGGTTGGGGCCGAAACTGGTATTTTATGATGGCTTCCCCTACACTTTCTGTATATCTTGCGCTCAAAAAGATCGTAATTAAAATTTTTCAAACCTGCTCTTTTAATTTCTCTTCACCCCCGCCCCCTCTCCCCCTCCCAAATTCTACTATGTTTCTAAACTCTGTAACTACTCCGGGCTTTATTTTTTTAAAATCAATAAAAACAACAATTAAAAATTAAGGAAAGTTCCTATTTTGCGCAAAAATCAGAAGAGAGAAAGGAGTAATACAATCGTAACAGTCAGGAGAAAACACACAATCAAAATGCGACGGGAGCCAGGGAGTAAAATCAATACTGGAAGCTAACTGCGGAGAAAATTTAAAAAAACATTTTTAGGAGTCAAGGTTACTTATTTGTAAAACAAAAAAAAAGAAATGCAGCTACAGAATGATTTACAACAGAAACAGGCACTTTTGATTTCTCATGTTAAAGTATTCGCAAAAATTAGCAATGGCACTACAAAAGTTTTTCGATTTTATCATGTTATGAGGTTAGCCATGCGCACTGAAAAAGTTGTCCGGTTCTTCGGTTAAGTAGTTTTCAGAAATTTTTTTTTTAAATATTTTAAATATTAAAAAAAAAAAATTTTTTTAGTATTTAAAAAAAAAAAACGGTCTCCCCGGTTAATTTTTCAACTACCCTTGTAAGTTTGGTGGGGCAGGGGGAATCAGCGGAGTGGAGGCCCGCGAAACAATTTGCCGAGCAGGAAGTGAAGTGCGGCGTCACGGGTGTTTGGTGACTAAGTCTGTAAACCCCTTTTTTTCCCTATTTTTGGGTTTATGATCGGTGTTTGTTTTTTTAAGTTTGTTTAATTGCATTAGTGTTACGTCGTGAAGTAAAAGTCTTTCTCCACTCCCTTTTTAAGTTCAATTTTTGTCGCCCGTAATCCTCCCCTCAGCCATAGTTCTGAAATTCTTCGTCCGTAATGTTTTATCTGTTATGTTTTGCTTATTTTTAAATCTTAATGAAAAAAGTTTTGTGAGTAGGGGAAAACAATGGCAGTGTGCTTTTGTAATTTAGGATTTTAATTTTTTTTAAAACGCCTTACAATCATAGACACAGCGCCAAAACCCTCCCCGAGATCCCTAATGAAAAGGGGCTGGCGCACCAACCCCAGTAGCTAAACAGCAACACTGACCCAGAAATTACGCTAGCTCAGCGTGAGCCAGAATTACTTAAAAAAGAGTTTTTAAAAAGTTTTTGCATATTGTTTTTTGTAACCCTTATTTATTCAAGTCGCTTTTCTATTTCCTTTTAAAGTTCGTTATTTGCTCAACTAAACTGTTGACCCTCCATTTTATTAAATATTTTTGTTTAATTAAATTTATAATCTTCCCATTAATTCTTCTGACAGCACTTCATCAACAGAGTTAAAACGCAAAAATCAACATACTTAAAGAAAAAGTAATACTGTTTGTTTGTTTTGTCAACCTCACAGTACCTTTTCGATGATACTGGGTGTTTATTTCATCTTCGTTTTTGTAATTTCAATAAGAGCTTTAAAGAGGGATCCCAAATTTTCAGCCCCTTTTTGTATATCTTGATAACGTTGTTCTGGCAAATAGTACCCCCCTCCCCTCGGAGTAATAAATAAGCAAAAAAGCTCGTCATTTCCCGGGTAGTGACAGTAGCGTGGGGAAAAATTCAAGCCGACGTGTCACCCCCACTTCAGCAGGCTTTCTCTGTGGCATGTATTCAAAAACCCGTTAGTTTTTCATTGTTTTTTTCGTTGGTTCTGGAAAATGGCAAACAGAAGGGGCAGCATTTAAAGCCTTTAAAAAATTGTTTTTTTATCAAAGTATCATTGGGGTTTCGGTTCAAATTTTAAATTCCAAGAAATTTTCGGAAAAAAAACGCCCAAGCTTTTCCTTTTATGAAGTTTGTATTCATGTTTCCCAAATCGTTTCCCCTTTAAAATTTTTTATCTCTTCTAGGGTGGGATATTGCTGTCGTTTTTTTTCTTCAATTTTTGTTCTTGAAAACCCCCATATCTGTGTATAAACCCCATAAACTTTTCCCGGGGCATCTATTGATCAAACTCGGTTGTTCTGTGGGGTTTTTAGCTCTCTGCGTGAATTTGGAGTAGTTTGCGCTTTTGTTCGGGCCCCCCGAGACATTTTTTTTTAATTTTAAAAATTTAAAATAAAAAATCTACAATAAACAAACGTATTTGAAAGGGGGGGTCAGCCCTTTAAGCATGTTAGCGTGCTTGATTTTTCTAATGTTTTTTTTTTTTTTTAGTATTTTGTCCCTTATTTTAAATTTTCACTTAAAAATTCTTCAAAACTTTTTGTCCTTAGTGTAAAATAATACAACCGTTTTAACTGCGATCTAAAGTCTTTTAAGACGCATTGTTTTTTTGAGTTAAGGCCACACAAAAACTAAGGCGTGGGGGCCCACTAAGGCCAGCTTTGACAGAGCTTTCTTTTTTTTTAACAATGTCTCGTTCAGCTAAAACATTTCACCCAATAATAACAGTGTTTCAGTTCCCTCAAATGTCTTAGTAATGTTCTAACAGTCGCTCAGTTTGTCGCTAGGATTAACTAAAAATATATTATCGTCCGTCAAATAAAACTTTCCTTTTTCTTTGTAAGATTGTTGTGCTTAATGGTTGGTGCAGAATATAACAATGTGCTGTAATGAAACCTGTATATTGTTTGTAACAATCAATTTACGAAGACAGTTTTCCCAAAACCCAGTAATCCGCAGAAAAGGGAGAACAGTGTGGATCTTTGGGCAGCAACTTAACTATCCATCTGTTTTTATTAGAATATTTCTTCTGTTTTTTAAATAAGCCACGTCTTTAGCCTGTTTTCTTCAATGGTTAACTGGCATCAAAAAACATAAAAACGTGCATTTTTATTGGGGCGTTTCAGTTGCTTTCTTGTGAATATTTAGGGTTTATGCCATCTTGCCCTACTCTTTCCCCACTTCCAAAAACAATTGTTGTCAAATGTAGATCTAAAATCCAACCACAGCCATATTTGGTTATTAAGTAGTCTTCGAGTCTTACATCATAAAGGCGAAGTTTTTTCATACACGATCAACTGTGGATCTCTTTCCCTACCTCCAGCGAAACTTTTTTATTTCATCAAAGTGGTGGTGAGGTAAAGTCCGCGACCGAATACAACTGATCAGACTTCCATTTATTGCCACAGCCCCTTCTCAATTTTTGGATTATAAACGCTTCTGATTCTCTATGAAAAGGAGTTGTTTCTTCAGTAAACAAGAAACAAAATTCCTTTTAAAGACTTCAGAGACTGATTTGATGTATGTTCCAAAGAGTGTCTCGCTTGTTTTTATTTTCTGTAGTGGGTGTATAACTCTTTCTAATAAAAAAACTGTTTTATTTTTTTTCTGGGGTTAAAGATTGTTCTGGCCAGTTCGAGGTTAGTAACAACATCAAACTCAAGAGAAATGTCGTGACTGTGTATTTAGCTAAAGGGTCTTCAGACAGAACAACAGAATCGCTAGGTTTTAAATGTCAGTTCATAAGAAAGTTTTTCTTTTTGGCACCTTGGTAATATGGCATATGCGTCTTTAACAGTTCAAATCTAGAGGGATGCAGAATCTGTTCCCAATGCTTCTGCTACTGCCTCATCTTTAACATCATTCTTTGCATCCTCCGCTTTAAGCCTGTGCTTGAGACGTTTGGTCCTTGTATTCCCTGATCCCTTTTCTCTTTTCTTTTTTTTAAGCAGCCTAGGTCAGAATAGAGGGCCCAAAAAATGTCTGCCTCCCCTTAGTACAAAGACTTTTTCTGCCCTCCAGTTTGATTGTCATATGTTTAACGATGGCCCTGCCTAATTAGCAACAACAGTGCGTTAGGATCTGTCGATGTAATATCTATTTTGAATGACAATTTAGCAGTGCCCGGCATTTTAACATTTGCCCGCGCCAAGATCCCGGGAACTTAACTATTAAACTTGTCCAGGTGAACTGTTGATGGGGTATTTAAACCCAATTACAGTCTGCCTTATTTCCTTTTACGCCATGGGGTTCCTTCTCTTTTCTGTATGGATCGAGGTCACAACCGTATGAGTTCATTTTTTATAAAACAAAAAAGAATATAAATAAAAATATGGATGAAGATTTTGACCCCCAATTGATCCTGTTGAAGAAGAAAGAGATCTGCAAGGCCCTTATTTTGAAGAAGAAAGAAAGAATTAGGTCCTCCATTGCGCGAAGAAAATTGAAAGAGCAGCAGAAGGTTCTTCAACCCCCTTTATTAGAAGAAGCAGAAACACCCCCCTTTAGTTTGCGCATCTTGTGCAGAACTATTAACAAATAGAATTAACTCATTCTACTAAGCTTAGGACTAAAGCCCGGGAGAAGGCCAGTCCTTTTGATTTTAAGCTTGATAAAAGAACCATCGGATATAAGAAATGCAGAGGAAATTTTGTAAGAGTTATACAAAGCCAGACCCAACTAAGTTTTTGACAACTAATAACAATTAGACAGAGGATCCCTGTTGCTGACCAACGGCGATTAAACATTTTAATTATGGCCTGAGGCTATTAGTCTTTTACGAACTTGGAGCAAGAGTTGCCAACACAATTGAAATAGAAATGACCCCTTTTCATGATTTAGGACACGAGAATAAATGATGACAGCAACAGAATTGAGGAGTTTTTTTACACGAGGAGAAAGTTAAGAAAAAACATTAGAAAACAATTGAAGATTTCTCCTTGCCCAGCGTGAATCATGGGGCTTAATGATGTCTAAAGTCAATTAAGGGTGCCGAACTAGAAAAAAATTTGGCAAAACTTGGTGGGCTAGATAGAGAGATAGAAGAAGAAAAAAATAAACGCGCTGATTCGGATGATTAACAATTTGGACGAGAAGAAATGTTAGAATACAGCAGAAAAATACAAGATTTAAGGTTGCTAAGGAAAGCAGGTTAGAAAGTGGCTGTCTACTAACAGAGCGCAGCTAGCATCACAAACGAGCAGACTAAGAGAAACTATAAACGTAATTAGAAATAGAGTTTGTTTCTTCCGCCCAATGACACTTGACAAACAAAGCACATGACAGACACGATGCATTCAACCACTTGGGTCTTCCTTCAGGCGAAAAAATAACCACATTTAACATTTGGACAGTAGAAACAAAGGAACGTGAAAACGAAAAAAAAAAAAAGGAAAATGACTCATCCGTTGTTGTCCATGTGGTGGGGAGGATAGCGGTAGGCGGGAAATAATGAACATGGGGGATTATGGGAAGGAAAGGAGGGGGGGGGGGGTGTTGCGTAGGGGTGAGTGTGTGTGTGTGATAAGCTTAGGGGTTGTTTTCTAGTTTATTGGGTGGTCTCGCTGATATCTTTGTGTGGTTTGTGGTAATGGTGGATTGATAATAATGGTAAGGGGGAAAAAAAAAAGAGGGGGGGGGGGGGGGGGGGGGTGGGTGTGGAGAGAAACTGAGGAAAGACAAAAAAAAAAAAAAAAGGTTTGGTGAATAAAATAAATGATTTCGAGGTGATGAAAGAGGTAGTGGTAGCTTATGCGTGGGTAGTTGAGAAGGTTGTGTGGGTAATGTTAGGGAGGGAAGGGGGATGGAAAGATAAATTGGGTGATAAGGTATGTTCGGGGGGGGGGGGGGGGGGGGGAGGGGGGGGAGGTGAAAGAGAAAGGGCGGGGGGAGAATGGGGGGAGGGGGTAATGTGTTTGTGGGGGGGGGGAGGGGGCAAGAGAAGAAGGTCATATTCATCATACACTATGGGTGGGGGGTGGTGTGCGGGAGTTCTATAAATGGTTGTTGTTTAAAAAAGTGAACAATGCTGTGATGATTGATCATTGCAACAGGTGAAATAATGTGTTGGCATACAATGGGACAAGGGAAAAGTGTGGTCAGTGGGGAAGGGGAAAGTGTGTGTGTGTGTGTGTGTGTGTGTTGTGTGTGTGTGTGTGTGTGTGTGTGGAGTGTGTGTGTGTTGCAGTTAGTGTGGTGTGGGGGTGTGTTCGTGATTTTGTGGAATATATAGTGGGTTGTTGTGGCAGTGGTGGACGGTGTAATCATGTTGTACTTGGGTTGGGGATGCAGTGATCGGGGGTGAAGGGAAAGAGCAGGGGGGGGGGGGGGACGTGGGTGGTGGGAGGGGCGAGGAGGAGTACGGGGTTAGATCAGAGGGTAGGTAGTTGATGGTTAAGACACATGGGGTGTGGTGGAAAGAGAAAGATGAAGGAGGGTGGATAAAAAAAAAGAAGAAAAAAAAAGTAAAGTGGGGGGGGGGGGGGGGATTTTAAGGGGAAGGCTTAAAACAAAAATTAAGATTAAAATAGATGGAGGGTGGCTGTAACTACTGTATGAAGTGAGGAGGGATGTGGATGGTGGTGATGTATGTGTGTGTGTATGTGTGTGTGTTGGTAGGGGGATATTGCCCAACTGATGTGGAAGTGTGTGGGTATGTGTGTTTGGTTATTGGTTGGATCATTGATGCCTTGGGGGTGTATTGTAGTGTGCCCAGTTTGGCAATGAGTTGGGATTCTTGAGTTGGTGCGTTCAAAGCTGTCACTCTGTGACTGCCAGAGTGCAATAAACTTTGACATGGCGATGTTGAGTTGGGTGTGGTTGAAGTGTAAGGCGACGGGTTTGGGGTCGGGTGGTGGCGGTTATCGCCAGGGTGTTCAGAGATGCGTGTTTCAAAGTTGCGTGGATGTTTTCCCCTATGTAGATCTTGCAACAGCTGGCAAGTGGATGGCATATATAATGTTGCGGGCTTTGACATGAGAATGTGCGTTTGACTGTGAAGGAGTGTTTGGGCCCTGTAGGATGGTGTGGTTTGGTTGAGGGGCAGATTTTGCAGTTGGGTTTTGAGCAGCGCGGTGAGTACTGGTGGATGTAGACTGTGGGTATGTTCAAACAGGACCGCACAAGGAGGTCTTTGAGGTTTTGTCAGTTTGAATGTGATCATGGGTTTGTGTATGGGAGGGGGTTTGTGGTTTGTCAATGTGCAATTGATTTGAGGATCCTACAGATGGGGAGGGTGTGCAGGTGGTAGAGGAGGTGGGCTGTGGGTCTGTCTGTTTGGCTGGATGCTGGGTTTCCAGAGCAGATGTTCTGGATACAGCTATGGTGCGGCGGAGTGCTGCATTGATGATGGAACTGGGGTAATCCGGGTTGGTGAGAATGTGACATTTTTGGCTGCTTGTGATAGTGACGTTTCCTCCGCTGGAGCAGAGTCTGTGAAGACGGAGAAAATTGTGAGTATGGATGCTGTCTTTAGTGTATGGGTTGTGGAGGTGAGTATAGTCTAGGTATGCATGTGCGTCGGTGGGTTTGTTAGGAACAATGGAGGTTTTGAGTAGGCCCTTCTTCAAGGGCGATGGTGATGTCTAGGAAGTTGACCGACTGCGAACATGGTGTAGGTAAGTCGAGATAGATGGGATGGAAGGTCTGGGCAAAGGTGAGGAAGTTGAGGAGGTCTTGATTTGGCATAGATGTGGATTACATTCTTACATGCATCTTGCTTTCAAGTGACTGACAAGCGCGTAAGCGGGAAATCCTAAAAGCTTGCTGAAGACTGGGCGTTAAAAAATCATGTAGTTGCACAGTACAGGAGTCTTTTGCAGTATGCTATATTGCTGGTTGTATCTAATGTCAATAAGAATATCCGTGTGCGTCTATGGGGAAAGCTATTTATTCCTGCTGGGAATTACTAGAACCTGCATTACTTGCAACCAAGGCGCCATTCCTCATTTCCGACCCTCGTCAAAGCCACAGCCTTGCCATTCCTCGGCTCGGAAATCACAAGGAGCTGTCAATGTCTAGCAAGTCTTGAGGAAACTCAACGGGAGTGAGGAGACGCTGACGGATGCTGCTTCATTTCTGCGGTATCATGATCTCTGTTTTAATTTCAACATTTCGCGGACACCACCCACTAAACTATCTTACTGACGACTAGACAAACCAAATCGCGGAGTTGGCGTGTGAGTGAGACTCTCAGTCAGGAGCTCTCCCCCTCATGTGCCCCAACGATTGTCACAATGAATTGACCATATAATGGTTCGCGACAGAAACACTATAGGACACAACGGTAGAGTGGTAATCAAACTCGAGGCACCCTGAGAGCATGGATGAAGGTCCACAGGATTTGAGCTTCTTTTCCATGCTGATCGAAGATGAGAAGGATTCATCAAAGAGGACGCAATGGATTTCTATATTGGTCTAAGACTGCATGGCACGGCGTTACTCAAGCTTACTTGATAACATATCCTGGCGTTTCAACAAGGCCGAGAGATGCAGACACTGGCAGTGTTTGGTCAGAACTTTGAGCACATTCTCAGAGAGCGCATTCCTTTTACTGCGTGAAACTAACCATGTGTTCCCAGTCTTCCATGTTGAGCCATAGCAACTTAAACTCTTGGCAGAAGCCGATTGGACGGAAAAGTCAAGCCAATAAAGAGATCTGAAGGGACTCGAAACCACGATCTCCCGTCAGGGGAGTCGCGACGCTAAGACCATTAAAGGTCGGCTGGCGCAGTGACGTCGTGAATGACAACTACGGTTGGTGCATGGTATGGGTCCTTATGTATCTGATTAATGTTGCATTACACCTAAGTTGTGCACTGGTATGGGTCCGTGTATGTTTCCTGATAGGATGCTGCCATTACACCGACGTTGTGCATGGTATGGGTCCTTATGGTCCTGATATAATGCTGCCATTAACCTAAGTTGTGCACTGGTATGGGTCTATGTTACCAATATAATGCTGACCATTAAACTATGTTGGGCACTGGTATGGGTCTTATGTTTACTGATATAATGTTGCCATTAAACCTAAGTTGTGCACTGGAATGGGTCCTTATGTTTCCTGATATAATGTTGCCATTAAACCTAAGTTGTGCACTGGTATGGTCCTTATGTTTCCTGTTATAATGCTGCCATTAAACCTAAGTTGTGCATGGTATGGGTCTTTATGTTTCCTGATATAATGTTGCCATTTACCCTAAGTTGTGCACTGGTATGAGGTCCTTATGTTCTGGGTAATGTTGCCTTAAACCTAAGTTGTGCACTGGTAGGGTCCTAGTTTCCGGATATTATGTTGCATTAATACCACGTTGTGCACTGGTATGGGTCTTCTGTTTCTGATATAATGTTGCCATCTAAACCTAAGTTGTTGCCACTGGTATGGGTCCTTATGTTTCTGATATTAATGTTGCCATTAAAACCTAAGTTGTGCACTGATATGGGTCCTTATGTTGATGAGGTTGGAATATGCTTTGCGCATGCTGGGAAATGCCGATAACCGGGTGAAAGAGGCGCCTGCCGGGGTATGCCAGCTATTTTGCATATCTGGCTGAAATGCTGATTTTACTTTGGAGAAGCAGAAGAGAAGACACGCAACGGATTACCATTCTGGAGATGGGAAGAAGGAAGACAAGAAGAGAAAACTGGTTCAGGTCATTAAACGTAATACAATCCACTCTGCAGGTGAAGGTTTTTTTTTTCTTTTTTTTTTTGGGGTATGACCGAACCAAATGTCACGTTAAAAAATCTTGTAATGGCTCGGCCACAGATGTAAATAGATGCGACCTGGTCAACATTCTAACACGTACCTTACGGAAAGGCGAAGTTCATTGCACCGATCACGTCATCGCCTCAAAAATCAACGTGAAGGAAACCAATTCGCGAAAACGGTGTTCATTCGCGCGCAAACAGTCACGCGCGTGCACACAGACAGACACAGACACACACACCCACAAAACACACACACACCCCACACACACACACACACACCACACACAACACACACCCCACAAAAAAGGAGGGAAGAGAGACGAGAGAAAGGGGAGAGAGAGAGAGAGAAGAGAGAGAGAGAGAGAGGAAGAGAGAGGGAAGAGAGAGAGAGAGAGAGAGAGAGAGAAACTAATTTTCTACAGCATCAAATCCCTGTCCACAGAAGATGTCCAGCCCGAAAGACGCTCAGTGGACGGGGGAAATTGCTCAGGAGCGGAGTGGTCGAGGGTTTAAACCCCACCTGCAGTGCAATTTAGTTCGGAGTGTGATGAGAGAAGATGAAGATCATGCTATCATCTGCATGCCACGGGTTGACGTTTTCTCATCAATGGAAGGTATGATCGCAAAACGAGGCGACTGCAGGGAAATCTAACAAATCTTACAAAGGTAAAAGGACTCGCCAAACCATGGACAACAAATCCAAAAACTTTGTCAAAATTTGGGAAGATGGCGTGAATTGAATGTACGATAGCCTGTCTGGTTGGGCAAATGGGGTTTTATTAATATTACATGAATATTCAATTTAACGCCCATCTTGTGCGAAATTTGCAAGGTAGTCATTGTTCGTTTTCTGTTGTGTCTGAAAATTAAACTAAATCATCAAAGTTGGTTTTAAAATTTTAATCCGCAAACA